>RXXH01000271.1:0-20830 GCA_007844125.1 Sinonovacula constricta | reverse complement strand
CAAGTCGTTTCTATAGTACGTTTTCGCATGCCCATCATGTATTTACTGAGCAATCGCGAAAAAGCAAACATTGGTTAAATGCCACTTCTCTCACACAGACTTATACTGGGAAAATGTACCTGTTACCCAGAAAGTCTCATCATACAATTAGTGTATGATGGGTTGATTGAAGGAAATACATGCAAACACTGGTCTACTGGCAGTAGTAGGAATTTCCATTTTTTTTTTTCATATTAATTGTCTCATGTAGACTTATAATGTAAAAATATATTGCTATCAAAAACATATTTTGACGTCTATCAACATGTTTGATCATAAACATAGAGTATGTTGGGTTGCTTAGAGTAAGTAAATGCAAAATTGGTCTAGTGGAAGCAGCAGAAGCTTTCATTGTATTTATTTTTTTCAAATTAAAAGAAGTTCTATATATAGCCTCATTGTGAGTCTCCTTTGGGTTTATCATAGGGGAAAAGGCTTGCGTAAATGCACTTCTAGCGCAGGCTATGCGCAAGCTATTGCAAAACGAAAACATGTGTCTATCTCTATGGGGTCTGTCCGTCTTTTCTATTGGAAGTTTTGCCTGCCATCATGTATTTATAGAGCAATCACCAAAAAACAAACGTTGGCAAACGACACTTTTCTCCCATAGACTTCTAATAGGAAAGTATGTATATGTAACACCATCATCTTTACTCGTCCGGCAAAGGTCCCATCACAAAAATAGTGTATGCTGTGTTGCTTGCAGGAAATAAATGCAGAAATCGGTCTAGTGACAGCAGTAGAAGTTTCACATCTTTATTCTTCATATTAATTATCTCCAATAGACTTATAATAGAAAAATATATATTGTTACAAAAGCATATTTTCACCCCTTAATAAGGTTCGGGGAGGGTGGTGGGGGTGGGGGTGGTGGGCCTCTTGGTGCGTTCCCGGGCCGCGACATAGAAAAGTCGTTATAAGAGGTAGTGGTATACATTCATGCTAACGCCCACACAACAGTAGGTGTTGTTCCAAGACTGGTTGAGCCGGTGTCAAGATAATGCTGAGTGTCTTATCATGCCATGTGTTAACGGCACGCTATACATTGTAAAGGCAGCACTATACAGTGGACTATTGGACTATGCATGCCGATGACTGCAATACTAATGGTGGGACGATAAACCCAAACGCAGTTAAAGTGTTGACATCGTGTGTAAACAAATAACCCACCATTACACGGTGAGTACCCCAATTAAATGCAGCCTTGTATATGTGAATAGTCTCTCTATCTTTTTCTCTCTCTCTCTTTCGCTCTTTCTCTCTCTCTCTCTCTCGCCCTCTCTCTCTCTCGCCCTCTCTCTCTCTCTTTTATATCGCCCGTATGCATTAATTTAATTAGGAAAGTTTTGTTTCGATACAAAACTCGGACCATCTTCATAAATCGTTTTTTTTTCTATCCCGCGGCTTGAGCATGATATAGCAAGTTATAGCGTATACATGTTCAACACAGATTCATATGGCTCGAGTCGGACATTGAAAAGCTATAGCCTATACATTTTGAAATTAAAAAGTAGCCACTCAAGACGTTAATTCTTACTCTTCGATTATACCACCAATTATTTGTGATCTTAAATGAAATGTGTAACAATGCGCGCGATCTCAACATTTTGCCTGTCTGCAATGAAGTACGAATCCAATTCGATTAGATAAATGGTTGACAACACAGGGCACACACGTTGTGGAGATACATGGTTCAGCTACAACACTTCTATGTTTGTATTTATGTAGCGAAGAAAAAACACTTATCTATGAATAAATTGTAATGCAATATTATAATATTCTCAAGTGCTAAGGGATCCGTTCTAGCTTTAAATAAACCGACTAACGGTTTTCATTTAATTAAAGTCTATTCAAAGTGTATCTTCAAAACGCCACGCCAAATTAAAATGCGTTGACAAGCTCTTACATGCGACCATCTATCATGCATTCTCTGTATGAGGTAAACCAGAAAAGTCTTAACCAGTGTTCATTTATAAAAATCACATCAATAGGCTTTACTTTAATAACATTATAATGATAAGCTATATTCAAATGACAAACTACATACAAATGAAACTGCCAAGTTCGTGAGATTGAATATGTAGATTAAGTATCATCTTCTATACAAATTATGGCGGAGGTGTCTATTACCTATCTCGGCGATGTTGTTCAAGGCAATGTCACTTACTTCGCTTGAAATATCTTGCTGAATATCTCTATTCAGAGCAAGTTTAAGGACACCATCTGTCTTTTTTTCGACTGATCCTTTCAATTCGGTAACGTTTGTGTGTATGCTCTTTGTCGGTTGGTAATTCATTAGTATAAGTTTACGTTAAATCAAACAGCAACGGCTTGTTGAGGCTCGAAACGCAATGACATTGCATGTTTTATGGTGCAAAACACATGACTATTGCCCAATAAAGAAATACGGACCTACATGTCTCGGCACATACATGTATATTGATTAACTTCGGGCAATAATCCCGAAGTCGCTAAAGCCTTATTCAGACAGTTTTCTTAATAATGGTTTTAGTCATTTTTATCACGTGGAGGGGTGTTTCCTACTTTGATGTAATTATTCGATCAATATAGCGACAAGTCTGGTCGGAGGAAAAGATACCCCAAAAATAGTCCTTCAAGGCGCCAGAGACAGGGGGAGGTGGTTTACAGAACACAGTTACGTGTATGCGATTAGCGTATGTTGTAAAGTAGTATATTTTGTTGTAAAAAACATACCCAATGTGTCTATGACATTTGCAATTTTAGCTTTAGATGCTGCACATTTATTTAAAAAAAATTCTGACCATTTAAATTCTGATAAATATTTTGTTAATTAATCTCTAAAATGAACTATTCATGGCAAAAACACTGTTATTTGTTCGCTGATCTTCTGAAATGTTGTGGATATTAAAATGAGTCTTAATTATTAGTATTTCATTTTAGTAGTAGGTCAGAAACCTGAAATTTAGGAAGCGCATATGACATTGATAATTGAAGAAACTCATGCAGGAAATTGATTAAAGTACACCGTAAACATACATTGTTTTTAAAAAATGGCGTCAAAAACAGCCTTGTTTTATATATAAGGTTTTGTCTGATTTTTTTTTTTCATTTTCCTGCGTTTGGGCACAACCATCTTCAAATATGAATATTTCGAATTAAACATAGTTTTAAAAGTGTTTAAATATGGATATATTTAATTATATCTATTAAAATAAATAATATTAGGGGCCGTAATCCTCAACGTACATACGCTATTGTGTTTTAACATTTCAGTTGCTGCATTTATTTCAAATGTGGTTTATTTTATATATCAAACATGTCATTTAATGGTGACGTTGGAAGATATCTAACACATTGACTCATTTACTCATTTAAAATCCTTCAATATCCTCATTACTTAAATTAGTTGAAAAAATGTGAACTTAAATGATGAACGCTAATATTTGAATATAGGTATGCAGATAAATCACTAAAGATTTTAAAATAATCATTAACTTAATGCTCATACTACATATGCAGAGCAGCAACATAACTTGATTGAAGATTGAAGAAGCCTCATCATTATGCATACTCTACAATAAAGCTTTTGGGCTTTGTGGCTTGCGACAACGTCCGGAGTTATGAGAAGGCTCGATTTTTAAAGGACACACGATTGCTACTTCATGACCTTGACTACTCGCGGAAATTAGTCTTGCCTATGAAGAAGTACTTGCCTTAAAGAGCAAACTATTCGTCTGAAGAGACCCGACGCTTCTATTGTATCCAGGCTTGGCTCAAATGTAAATCAAACTGGGTTATTATTGCGTCGTTATTCATTTGTACATGAAATGCAAATTGATGAATAAACACAGCCGTATATCAAGTATTGACTAGATAAACGGGTCTGCTATTACAATGAGAGATGAGAGAAATTGCGTACTATGGGATCTTCAAATGGAGGTCATAGGATAGTACGAGGCATAGTTAATTTCCAAATCAGTTTATTTTAGGCGAATCCGCTATATTGTGTGACCATTAATTTTAGATCTATCTTCACTGAAAATGTTAAGTCATATAGAAAGTATTGAGTTTTAATAAAATAGTTTCTAATATGAGATGTAAGAGACGCTGATGTAACTTTTGTTAGAATGTATAATCTATATGTTATGAAAAGTGTGTTAGTACAGCTGCATCCTTGCCTGTTTTCCAATTTCCAATGTGATGTACATTTGATTTACTACGGACTATTTTACCATTGTCTGAACACCTGTAATCACTAACACCCCCGAAACAGCGCTTAAGAGCGCTTTGATTTATTTATATCAGGATAACAAGGAATTTGCTATCCAGTGGTTATCCGAATCACTCCGGATATTACTTACTTATATATACAGAGCTACACTCTCCTTCAACTCCTTCAACTGTTTAGTGTTTTAAAGCACCACCCATTATCAACATGCACGTAATAAGTCTCCTATCTCCACCTACGCGGAACCATGTATTGACTTGCCACGGCCAGCAGTAGTAAGACATTTTCTATGGTTAAAGTCCTAACTTGTGTTTAAGTTTTTGAGCATAACATCATTTGTCTAAGTTAATTGCTCAAATGTTGTGTCTAAAGGATGTTCATTTTTGTTTACAGTGAAATACTCATACTATATATAAAATGATAATGTGACATGATTCGACCACTATTTAACTTTCTTTCTGTTTCTGTCTACAATCATAGAAATCGTTTGAATAAAATATTGAACGTGCTGGTGTAAAAACGTTATTCAGAATATATTTTAAAATACCGTATTGTTCCCAACCGAAACGAGCTTATGCTTAAACAGACAAAATATCATATCTTATTGATCTCTACCTTTTACAACTGTACTTCATTTTCATTTATCGATAACTTCATCGACCGAATCTCATAACAGTCCTTTATACGTGACTTTGTAAGTGGCATTAACAGTGGTGTTTGTGCCGTGTTTCTAAAAATAGTGCATATTAGCAAAAAAGATACCAGTGGTAATAAATATCGAATCACCGGCGCCCATTCGCTCATAGATTGGTTCGCATCGGTATAGGGTTGGTGACAAGAACATGGTAAGTTGATTTGTTTGATTGTCTAGGCTAGTGACTAGCGTATTATATTTTAGTTTAGGTTTAAGGATTTGAACAAATACATTAGCAATAAGGCTGAAAATATGACAGTGTGAACCTATTTATACAGTTTAGACAGTTTTACAATCGGATCAAAATTTCTCCAACTGCACTTCCCGTTACCTTGTAGGGTAAAGTTAACACGTGTAGATGGAATACGAATAAATATCAAATGCAAATGTATCCTTGCACTCTGGATAACTCGAAACAAATTGTGTAATGAAAATAGCTTTTTGGACCTATCACATGACAAGTATATGTAAAGAAAGACTATCAGTATTATTCTATAATTGTGTGTTTTAGAAAACAATGAAATAATCAAAGCATTATTAACCTGTGGGTCGTGAAACAAACCTCTTAACATTTCCGTTTAAGTGGACATATAGACACATAGCAAAATGTAAAAACGCATTGCCTTTCTTAGTATTCTGCAAAAGTTAAACCGAGCTTCTTTCTATGAACCACTATCCGAAATTGCATTAGGCAACATGAGTTTCGGCGGTACTTCGACGTAGTGCATAGGCGGTCATCTTTCTTTACTGATTGAAGATTGCCATCGAAAATATATGATATATCTTAAATAAAATAAATAAATGATAAAAACTAAACAAAGAAACACACATAAAGTATTAATAAAGAAAACACGAAAATAAATCATTATGCTAAATATGATCAAGCTTGTGCGGTTTAATGCGTGTGTGTTTGTGTATAACATAATATAATTTAAATTTCAATAAACCAACTAAATTAGTTACAAGATCAATAAAGCATAATTCTTGTGATAAAGAAAACTGTGTTCATTTTACAACCGAATGTGAACCTGTGTGTTTCAAAGTGTACAAATATACCCATAAAGACAGGTTCATGTCATACTTACTTTGCACAAACCGTTTTCGGATTGCCAGATTGTCATGATTTTACAATTGTTAATCAATTCAAGTGAGACAGAGACACAGAGAGAGACAGAGAGACAGCTCGGAGAGAGAGGGACAGAGAGAGGCATAGAGAGAGACAGAGGGAGAGAGAGAGGGAGAGAGAGAGAGGGAGAGAGAGAGAGGGGGGGAGAGAGAGAGGGAGAGAGAGAGGGAGAGAGGAGAGAGAGAGAGAGAGAGGGAGAGAGAGAGGGAGAGAGAGAGAATTCGTGTCATTCTAAAAGATACGCTATTATTTGAAAAAACGAGACACGCTGAACGAAGTTTAACGTAGCAATTATTTGTTTACACATTTTGTCCGCATGGACTGTTTTATGTTAAAGTACACAAATGTTAGTGTTGATTAATGTACGCAACATAAACACGAGATGTATACGGTATACGTTGAGGAAGTTAGTCACTATTGGTATTTGTATCCCGAGTCATATATCATATGAACATAACTAAATTATCTTTCTTTTTCTATAAACGCGCCATACACCCAACACAATACCAGAGCCGATGTTAGAATAGTGTGTTTGGCTAAACGACTTAAAAGACTATCTACTTGGCATGTTTCTTGGACCATTACAAACTACATATTCTACTAAATGCTGTGTCATTGTAGTCTAATATATTGCTTTGTTTTATCGAGATTATTCGTCGGGTTGTATAATTGTCAATTCCAGATTTAACATTTGGACTAATGTCTAATACAAATAATAATAAATATTTTCTTAAATTTACTGGTTTAATTACCACTATGTATGTTCTATTTTTGAGCAAAAATAAAAGGAAACAAAACGCATTCAAAGGCCATTTACAACAAAACACATTTCCCGCCATTAACTCGTTTCTGTCTGTATGGGTCCATTTTAATGGGACTTCACTGACCTCACTGTTTCAAGGTTACATGTTTCTGATATCTGAAATATCAACCGAATTATTTCCAGATCTATGGTCGCACTCATTAATTGATTATCTTACGCTACATTCTCGAAGGATCATTCATGTCCACTCGAATTATTTTATCCACGCTACACCATTTGTCGGTTTGCTTTTGTGCTAACGCATTCTTTTGGGTCGATTATTCAGTTTTGCATTCTATTGTCTTCAGTTTTAGTACTAAAAAGAGTGGCCGAACTTAGTAGAGGAAATCGTTTGTATTGAATATATTTTCAGAGAATGCTTTACCTCGTCCGTTCGTACTGAATCTATGTATATTCAAAGTCTATGGACTGATTATGTCTAATCTACTGGTGTTATATTAAAGTGGTTATATCGTCATAGTGTCGTTAAAATTAATTTGACCTAGTATAAAATAACATCGCATGCACCGTCTACTTTTACCAACACTTGTTCATACGAACATACCACGTTTAAAATATTGAATTGGTGTATATATGCAGCCTTGGAGAGCTACACATACATTTTATTTATGTATACATGTTAACTATACGTATGTGGGTAATAGGGGACAATGTACGTCTGTACCTGAGACAAACCATTTGTTATGCCATTTAATTGTTGTTGTTTTTTTCTAAATAGTAAATATCATACATACGTTTAAGAGCATAACGCCACCATATTTATATAAGATATAAGCCGAATACCACCTCTGAAAAGATACACACTCCTTTGAAGTCTATATGGATGAATACACGTTTCACAGAGTTGTTCCAATCATTGCCTTACATGTTCTTTAATCTCATGATGGGTTCATTTTGTTCATTCTTAATATTGCGTTTGAATTAGTTGACCTGGTAAAAGTGAAATATGGTAGATGATATAGCAATGGTTAATAACGATGTTATCATAATATACATGATTGTGTTATCATTTGGTAACTGGCTACTTTATTTCCCATAAATTTAAAATATTATGTTACTGTTCCATTTTGTTGAGGGAAATGTCATATTTATATAATAGAACTTGCTACTAATCGTTTATGAATGTATACATGGACTCAATCTTTCAAATACAGTCGTGTGTTCTTTGTTTTTTTTATTTTGTTTTCTTTTTTTCCTTAGATTTGTTTTAACAATTCTCAATCATTTTTTAGTAATTTCATTTTGATGTTAAGATGAAAACTATAAAAAGGAAACACACGGCACATTTGACTTTTATATTCGATTTTTATTTGTTGTAGTAAACACAAGTTTAGATTGATTTAAAACACAAGTAAAACTGGTCAGTTCCTTTGTGTCGTAAGATATAAATTGGTATGCTAGTAGCAATGCATGCATGTAATGCATGTCTATTTGACTACAAATAACGTATCTTGCATTGGTATGGTGCAACAAAAGAAGTGAGCATCGATAAATTTAGGTGAACGCTCTTGCAGATAATAGCAACTTAACACAAACATTGCCTTTCTATAGACCTATTGAACAGGGTAGCTGCAATAATAACAAATGCTGAATGTTTCATATCAAAGAGTCACTAATGTTGAACCTTTTCACAAACTAGTATTGCGCCGTTATATTGTGTATTTGTCAACAAAGGATCTTTAAAGTCGTCCACATACTGTAGTCAAACGTTCTTGAAGATTGACATAGTTGAAGAAATTTGAAAAAGACTCTAAAATGATACACACACATGTAAAAAAGTCGTATCCACTTCACGTTTTGATTTAACATAGTTCAAATGTTATAAGAGTAAACTAGAGGCTAGAACGCAACTGATTGCCGGTGCCCCAGAAGCCCCAAGACCACTTCCTCAAAAGCGTAAAGCGGAAGACCTAGACCGCCTGACTGCGCGACAATTCGTGGACTAAAAAAACAAAGGATGACGCAAAAAGAAAAAAAATCCAATCAGATACTGTTTGCAACCCAGACAAGGAGAACAGGGTGGGCTTCAAAAGGAAGCATACCATATTCGAGTGTGTTCAGTGTTGGAAGGTGATGGGCTTTCCATTATGTTTCAACCGGTCCCACACATTGAAGTACTATAAAGTTAGTAGTGATGGTGTCAATTCAAATACAACAATAAATAATCTGTACAAATATATTGTTAATTTCTGTATGATTAAATCTTAAAAAAGTAGACTAATGTGACCAATTTAAACACATCTGTGACTGTTCAATTTCCTTGTACATATGCATTTACATTTCTTTGCATGGTGGGTATTGTTATTTATTTAAGCATTTGTGTGACTCTAAATTAAAAAACAACAACAACAACACAACAACAACAACAACAGCAATAATTAAATGGAAAATCGGTTGTATATCTTATCATGTTTTAATAACATTATTGTATAAATTTTGACAAAGTATATTTTCGTTCGTACCTACAACAAATTGTGTAATTATTTTTAAACGTATTGTTTTAAGTTCAATTGAATATTATGTCAATTCCCATAAACGTAAAAAAAAATGTTTACTACTAGAATAAGAATTTATGTCTATTTACAAATTATATAATATATATTATTTTCTATAACAACAAAAGTATGGTCAATAAAATAAAGTCACCCTAATATGCAGCGTCGCATCCCCAGTTATACAAAGTTACTCAGCTCTGTCAGTACTGATAAGCACTTACCTGTGCAGCACTCTAAGGGTTAATAGTCGAATCTATAAGCACAATTATAATACATTAAATTTCAGTTTGACCCCATTGTTATCATGCAGTCTATCCTAGTGAATAGCATATTGACTTAATTCTTTACTAGAAGCTTACGTACAGTAATTCTTTACACCGCAATTCCGTGTTTACGAGCTTTATAAGTTTTTTAACTAGAATACACCATTGACCAAATCACTTATGTGTCCACTCCTTTATGTTGAGTTAAAAGCTGTATATTTTTATATTGTATGACTACCTGCTAAGAACTTGAAATCGCTGGAAACCAAACAACATATGTCATGAAGAAAAAACACCTATATAAACTATGTATTGGAAAGGTATGACACCAATTAGAATATTATTTAGTAAAACGGCTTTAATTGTGTTAAATACTAATGATAAACGTGTTATATGTTTACTACATCACGTTCTATTACAGTGAAACCTCCCTAGTCCGGCCTCCTGTCGGGCTGAATTAATTGTTCGGTTTATAGAGGATTCCAGATTGCAGAGGATCTTTCTTTTCTGCTGAATTTTTAAAATAAACATGTATTTCTTTCCTAACTTATGCTGGGTTATTATTTCTTTATTAAGTTATCCTTTGTTATTTATTTCTTTGATGTTTTGCTGTTTTTTTTTTTTTTTTTTTTTTTTTTTATTAAGTTATATTTTAATATTTCTGTACTAATGTATGCTGAGTTCTATCTTTCTTTTTTTTACTATAGGTATACAGGGTTTTCATATCTAATTTTTAAGTTATGATTATTTTTCTTTTTCGGTTTTAAGAGTGTGGCTAAAGTGAACATATTTGGCAATCTTTTTTATAAGTTTATTTTATTTATATTTCTTGTAACAAAACAGATAACCAGTTTATGAATTAAATAACACTCCCATTATCCATAAACACATGGATTAATGAGGCAACAGGTTCTAGCCATCGACATCAATTAAGACCAATTACTTTACCTTCACTGCCTAATTGATAGCTTGAATGTAAATTTCACGGGAGAGTAATTCACACGGTGCAAATCATTCTTCACAGTAAGGTTGTTCACATGCTGCGCCGTTATCTTGTACACAATGACAATTCACACCTTGTCAATTAAGCCCCGATTCCCAATTAACAACATGGTGAGGGGGTCTGCAATCAGCATCGGACTGTGGGGTGTGACTTGCACTTACAATACACAAAGTGTCAGGAAAACTGTAGTAGAGGATTCCGGACAGTAGAAGATGACTTTACAAATATTATATAAGGTAAAAAATGGGACTTATAAAAAGGACGGACTAGAAGGTATTCCGATATGTAGAAGATCCGGTCTGGGGAGATTCCATTGTATTTGGTGTTTATTTGATAAAGTCTGGACACGTTTGTGTTACTGCTGAGCTGAGGTAAAGCTTAAAACATTGTTCTGAACATGCCTTGAATGCGGATGATGAAAGAAGAAGAAACAAATAATAGAGAATTTTTAAAACAACATAGACAGACATAACCCGTGAGGGCAAAAACAGATATACTGGAACATAAATTGACCGTCTAGAGATTGTAGAGACACAGATACTAGAAAATGATTAAATGGCATCCATAGCGAATCTGCGTCTTTAAACCGAAGTCGTTATATCAATCAGGTAATACGGCCTTCAAATTCCCGGAATTTAAACTGGCTGTGCTGATATTCAGTCAATGCCGAGGAGGTAAAAGTATAACTAAATGTGAGTTTTCTTTGATTTTGTGTGTGACATACCATACATATTGCCAAATGTTACCATTTATGTCGCGTGAAGCATATTTTATTTACCAACAAGTCACGAATTAAATTGCGAACACACGTTGTGTTTATTCTGTATTATTGTTACAATATTTCTTGCCCTCTGCATGGCCAAATTTACAATCAGTCTGATAGTGCAGGATGGTATATCCGTTTGTACTGGTAGTTAGTATGAACACGTCGTGGTTCATTTGTTACGTATACAGTACATTCAATTTTAATTAATCATGACTTGGATTATCATCAAACGCAGAAGCAGACGAGCAGCGGCAGAAGAAGCAACACAATCACCATCGCCTTCAACTCCAGCATTAGCATCATCCTTATGACCGATATCATAAACCTTACCATTTTCATTATCATTATACTAATCATGATAAAAATCATTATTGTTTAACTACACTTATTATAATTCACCATACACGTTATATAATAGTTTTATTAAATAAAGCACGTATTGACTCTAAACCGAGAGATTTCGCAGTGGCTTAGTACCATCTACACTTAGGTATCGCTTACGACTTCCAGATAATATTGCTGCTTTGCAATTAATACGGTATTGGTAAATAACTTACCAAAACATAATTCATTTTCAATAACACAGATCTTTAAAATCGATTAAAGCAGCATATGTACACACAGACGATCCATCGGGGTCACAAATAAGTAGTAATCTAAAAAGCACAAAAAATATTCGCAACTGTAAGGTATTCCCTCAAGCTATTTAGAAGCGACCTTGAGTTGAGAATTTGACTTGACATTAAAATAGGCGTATTTAGGCAAGACTAGATGTGGCGATAAAGTGTGATACAGTCAATAGGTGTAACACTAACCTACAAAAATATGTTGGCAGATAGTGTGCGAGAAGACTTGAAGATAATAAAACACCGATTATGTGCACGCTCACAATCTTGTAAGACGATGCGCGGGGCCTGATGTAAAACCACTATGTGTGAATGTTAACGAGAAGCAAATGATCTATATTCAGCGAATATAGACTGAACAACGGTGTTGTAGGTGTTGTTCTTTTCTCAGAACTTGTGAGTTCTTGATTTGTGCTGTTCTGTTATACAATTTTAAGATAGTTTTCTTTCCGAATAAGACACAGCTGGCCTTCCTCTATTTCCAGTCGGACTTCTTTCCCTGCGTCATTGCTATTTTCTTTACGAATTAATGTGTTGTCTGTGGGCTTTTTGTTTGTAGTTGTTTTTGTTGTTGTTTATGATTCTTTACTCAGTTACTCACTTGGAATATTATTTACAGCTATGCACAAACAGCCATTGCATATGCCATATAATGTATCTTAAAAGTGATCTGCACCAAATTTCATTATGAAATTCCTTACAATAAATAACTCTTACGCTGTTTGACCTCAGTGCTTGAGTAAGATGAAAATCACGTTTAAACCTATGCTATAGTTTGTACGGTCCTATCGAACCGCCACCCCTCTCCCCACGCGAAGAAGTTGAGCAACGATTTATAAAAAAAAGTTGAATTACTGAAATAACAGTCATGAGTGATAACAAAGAATAGGTGCATTGTGTACATTGTTAACCAAACCCGGGTTATTTGTAAATGCTTACTGTCTTATGGGGACGACATACTCAAGTATATTTATCACCGTCAGACCTGGTGTAGTAAACGAAAGTCCTACTACTATTCTTAAATCACTGGTTCGATATATTTCAAAATTGTTTGCTTTATGAGTATAATTAACAATGCCATAGAAACCCTGTGAACAGATTTGAGAATATATCTGGAACATATTTTGTCGTGTCTTAACTGTTTAAATGAAATAATTCCATAGGAAAGAATGTCCATATTGTTAATGTTTTTTTAAAGTGACCTGTGGGGACATGGGTATGTCCCATCGATGGTATTTAGAATGTTACAAGTTTAGCAGACTATTCAGTGATTGTTGGCAGCCTTTACATTTGTGTGTATAGTTCATGGGCCAAGCAGACATATAATAAATTCTGGGCAGCCTTAATTTTTAGCTGAACATCCCGTGTCATGTGGGCATATAGTAGCACGGGTGCTCTTAGATACCCTCGTTTTCAGTTGCACATGTGTTGTGCTATTTGGCCATATAATAGCACTGCCGTTCTTAGTAACCCTCGTTTTAAGTGTACATGTGTCTTGTCATATGGGCATATGGTAGCATATTACCATTGCTGTTGACAGTTTCACGTTTTAGCTTTACATTGCAGTGCTAAATTGTCATTTAATAACGGCGATGCTCTTGAAAATTTTAAAATCTAGTCTTTAGCTTTACATATATTAGATAACATATATTTTGATTTGGCAAGATTTCAACAAGAAACATAGCTCAAGTAAGCTTTTACAACCGATTAGTTATATAATTTGCCCTATCATTTTTAATCATGTTCTCCACATCTAGATGTCTGTTTTTGCAGACAAATGGAGCATCGACAATCATTGCCATCGCCAAAAGTAATCGGAACATTAAAAGTATTAAAAGATGTGTAGCAGTTTCTGGGAGTGAATTCCGTATGACTGTGCAGAAACTGGATTGACATTTGTCCATGGCTTGTCTTGTTTACGCATAAACTATGCAGGTGTTACGACCAGTGTCGCTATATAAGTTTATTTATAAACTGACACGTTTACTAAACGACGAACTGGTGTAACAGAAAGAATACGCCAGCAACAAACTAGTACAAACAAGTTTTTTTTTTTATAAACAATTAAATTTATAGCGTAACAAAATAATAACAAATACATCAGACAAAATTTGAAAATGTAAAATAAATGTTAGCTTACAGTATGTCTCTTTAGAAGGTGTCCCTTTAACAGTCTAATAATAATCCAACGTCGAATAATCCTGAAGATTTCGGTAGACTGTCCTCGTGGAGACGCACAGTTGAAAAAATCCAAACGTAAACAATACACGAATGTAAATAATGTAATTCCAAATACAACACTTTAATATTTATATCACTATATAATATAGTAAGTCAACGTAAGTTCCACAGAAAGATTCAATATAGAAGCTGCAAGACTTTCCAAACTATATGTCCAAACTCTATATCTATCCAACCTTCCCTTAAATCAGCTAACAAGCCCTTATATAGACCCAAATAATTTCTAGAACACAGAAGCTCTAGAACATTCACGAAACCAGAACATTATCGAAACCCAGTAAAAAAACAAATGAACTTTCTAGCATGATCCTTTTCTTTCTAGCAGTTACGCAAATGCTACGTCATCCGAAATACTTCATGTGATTGCGTCATCACTACTATGATAAACAACCCCTTGACCTGACTAGCATAACCTTAAACGCTGTGTACTACTGTACATAACACAGGATATTTTTCAAGTCTAAAGGTGTATTTAGAGCTTGAAGTTTTGCTTTCGCATATGGTTCTTCCTACGGACAGCCCACATATACAGGCAGTAAAGATATGTTTCAATCGTGTTTATACAAAATGTAGAATACTGATCTGTCACTTAGATGAAAGAGTTACGAATACATTCATAAACACCGGTGACATTTTGACATTAAAACATTCAACCATTTTACGGGTAAATGCATGGTTTACTTTCGAGAAATGCTTTTTTTTTGTATAATATGTTCCTTGTTTTTAAAGCGTGGTAGTACTGAGTGATGAAAAAGTACAGCTTTTCTAAATATTATTTTGCCACTGTTTGCTCTTACATCAGTATTCAAAATGTCTTGTTTTTATCAGTTCAAATGGTTTTCTATTGATTTTCAGCCGATATATTTAATAAATAAGGTGACAGTGTAAGCCCAAAATGTGTAGTCATACTCCCACCTTAACGCAGATAAAAAGAGCATTGACATCTAGAAGGCAGGCAATCGCTTTTAGTAAGTTTAATTCTGTGTTATGTTATGCATACATACGTTCATAAACGTCTTATCTGTAGATGCTAATTTTATACCTGTCCATTCTAAATTGCGTAAGCTAAACCCGTCTATAAACAATGTTTTTCTGTAGTTTACATGCAATTCTAACTATTTCAGTCGCTTCTCTTGGGTCTGCCGATTGCCGTTGTAATGTTTAAAAATAAGTAAGGTTCAGCAAGACGCAGAAAAAAAGCAGCCTGGCGGAAGAGATATATTACCAAATTAAACTAAAAACACATCATTAGTAGTAACCATCATCGTGTATGTAAAACGTATTATGGATTTCCTTGTTGTTTGAGTGAGGTTATGCTTGACTATTATGGAAAATCCTTTCCATTATATCCCAGAAATAACTAGCCTGTATGGTGTAAACTGTCATTACAAGTAATTTATGATAGTCAGTGCAGTACATTATTTTAATTTTGATAATGCTTAGCAGTAAGTACTAGGGCAATGTTGAACACTTTAACCTTATTAGTTTCTTTCATCAATATTTAACATTTCAATAAATTAAGATTGTTATTGTACTGACAATGGTGTTGCTCCACACAAACACTCATATGATAGTAGACAGTTGATTATTTAACATTCAATTAGAAATAAACAACATGATAGTTAACTTCATTTTAAAGGTGGTATCCGACAGTTTGTCTATATTATGCACACCTGCCAATATCTAGTCACCATTTGGGAATTTGATCATACATTCTCTATAAATACATAGTTAGGTCGTTATAAAGAAATTAAAAGTGTACAGAAATAAAAAAAAAACGTATGGATTAAAATAGGAGAAAATGTCAAATTATCAGAAACCAACCAACCAAATTGTTCCTAAGCATATACTTTTCTAATACCACAAGGGAGTTATACAATATATATATATATATATATTATAGAGCAATAACCATTTAGCTCAAGCTATTGATGTATCTGACTTTCTAAGGTCTTTATATAGACCTAAATGGAAAATGACCAGCCACTTGCAACCATTTTTTGACAGATCAGAATTATTTGAACAATCTTTATACGGGGCCACCCATAGGACATGAATACCAAAAATCAAGGCTCTAGCTCATGCAGTTTCTGACAAGAAGGTTTTCTAAGTTTTCCTATATAGCCTTATTGCAGCATAAGCTCATGCGAGCTAAAAGAGGTACTTGTGCTACTTTGATAGAAAGGTGCACCTGCAGCTAGACTATTTTAATAGATGACTTGCATATCCAATAAGGTTCAAGATCCACTCAAGACTATAACTGAATGTGGGGAGGTCATTTAACTGACATGATGTATACGGGTCTTTCTAGCAATAACATCTGTTCTCAAACACTCAGAACTAAGACACCTATGGATACATATCTCAACTATGGGGTCTTGGAATACTGATGCCAAATAGAGTAAATACTCCTTAAATTAAGGATCTCTATCATAGATAGAGGCTCCATTTCTATTCTATCAGCCAGGACTGTAGGATACTTCACAACAGCTCTCCAGTGTAATGGTAATGTTCCTTCTCATTGCTGGATACAGCTTCCATATGCCTATTTTCTTTTTCCACATCCCATCTAATCTGTTAAATAATATTTCATTTTAAGTACAAATTAGCTAGCAAATAACTATGGAATCATTTTATTTCAAGTTTTAACTCTTTAATGGTTTTAGACTTAAAGCCTACAGAGTACAATCAAAAACAAGTAACTCCTCCTATTCATTTGGCCCTCACGGTGTGGCTTAAAGTCCATTTAGAGCTAGGACCAGATCTATAATAGCTGGATGTATCTTAAATGACCATGTTGTGTTGCTGTTAAAATTGCTTTGGCCTAGGTATTTTCTATCTAGAAAAATCACTGCTTTAGGCAGGAAGCATTATTTCTAAAAACATGTTCATAATACACATCATTATATCATAACAAAAACCAACTCATTTTCTACTACTAACAAGACAGATTAAACTCTGGTAATATTTTGCCCGAATATATTAAGTCTTTAAGTTTTATAACTTGAATTAATATCTTAAGACTTGCTTCCTTAAAATGATAAAAAAGTAGTATTTACTGTTGTAAAAAGGAGTTATAACCTTTTCTTTTACAAGTATTATAAAAGTTAAAATTGATTGCTTCTTCAAGTCATTGACTTGTAAATGAACATATGCTAAAATACAACAAGTTCAATGAAAAATAACAAGTTAACATAACTTTCTAAGAAATAATATTTCTGTAATTATTAGTATTGCTCAATTATACCTAATTATGAGTATTTAACTAGCAAATGTATAGTCTTGAAACCTTCAAACTGTAATAGTAGCAGCAGTAACAGTGCTAGGGTTGGTTCATATTCTGCTTTGTAATAATCCCCTTCTGTCTTGGTAATTTTTATGTTTATCAACCAGTTTTAAAATATGCATACATGCATGGATATTGGTTGTTAGAAAGATTAAATAATAAAACAAGAACAGTTAGTTTACAAGTGCTAGGGAGGTTAAACACCATGTTACTGCCTTGTTTGTTTATGTCTATTTAAGTAACTGTTTTTTAAAAGAAAAACACCTTTGCAGTAACTCAAAATTGTTAACTAACTAGCTTGCATCCACACAAGAATTAGAACTCTATTAAAAATGAAGGAAAAGGAAATTAAAATAGTCTTGTATCAAGGCTTCGACCAAGACCTCCTGGTTTGTCAGCCATGTGCTTTCTGTATGTACCAGTAATCATATACAACTACGTAACATGTATGCCCGATGTCTTGTTTCGTAGTATATCAATTCGTTTATACGACATACAAATAGATGTCTAAAGTTCTGTCCAAGTAAATACTCAATATTATGGGAATATAAACAAGCATGAATTCTTTCTCCCTGTCTTGTTTATGAATCACCTTATTGACATATAGGTTGATTTTCTGGAAGTTCAAATTATCTAACAATATGTTTCCGTATAATAAGTAATATACTTTTAATAACATAAAATCTTCTGTGCATATGGTGTTGACAATACGCTTTGTTGTTTATACGAGGGGTGTTCGGGAAGTTTAAGGACTTTTACTATATATGTGTTATTTATGGTGCATTTGTCTCCATATTTCACATAAATATATTTCAATATATGCCTTATGTTAAATATCCCGCTCATTAGCAAATATGTGTAAATCCCGCTGACAACTCGTGTCTATAGTAACCGCATAACGCATACCCGGAGCACTCCGGTTTTTTTTGTTATTATATTTATGCTATCAACATATTTAATTGCTAATACATTACTTGAAATACAGTCGATAATTTCGCCAAAACGCACGAGCGTCATAAACAACGTCAACGTCATTTCCGGCAATTTGTACGCGCATATAATCAGAATTGTTTGAATGTCAACGATTCTAGCACAACGAGCATTTTGCAATTCAAGAAAAAAAAATACGTCAATTGGCGACGTTGAAGTCGGGGCGATAATTAAGTTTTGCGTCGGGATTGAAAAGACGCCCACGGAGACCTATATAATGATCCAGGCATCAAGTACAACGAAGAAATGTTGCAGATCTCTTGAATTTAGATGGCACGACATGTTCCGCTACGGAAGGGAGGCGATAGAGGACGACAAGCGATGCGGCCGACCATCCGTGGTAAAAAGTGGCGTTAAAGACAAGGTTCGGCAGCTGTTAAACGAAGATCGACGACGCACAGTTCGGGAAATGTCTTCAGAACTCGGAGTTTCAGTGTCCACCGTCCATGGCTGCCTTAAAGAAGACAACATGTCAAAAGTTAGTGCGAGGTGGGTTCCGAGACTACTCAAGAGTGATGAGCGCGAATGCAGATTACGCTGTTCCCACGAGTTCGTCCAACGCGTTGAAAGAGAGGGGGTTGCATTCCTAGATAGAATTATAACGACAGACGAAACATGGCTTTTTCACTTTGACCCGGAATCGAAGCAGAAACCGTCCATCTTGAAAACTCCCGGAAGTCCTCCACCAAAGAAAGCACGTGTGCAGAAAAGCGGCGGGAAACACATGTTTGTGTGTTTCATGGACAGGCGGGGAATGCTACTGCAGCACCGAATCCCGGAAGGACAGACAGTAACCGCGGATTATTACTCAAAGGTAATATATGAAATATATTTTTTTTTAAATATAATATTTTTATAAAATATATATATGATAAAACATTTTTTTTCGCCATGATGATTTACACTTTATACGCTATTCATAGAAATCGTAAAATTGTCTAATTTCAGGTTCTACGGCGCGATCTCGTCCAAGCTATAAGGAAGAAGCGCCCTCGACCGAGTAATACTACATCAGGACAACGCCCCCGGTCACCGTTCTCAGTCTACTCAGTTAGAAATCAGCATCCTGGGATTCGAGACGCTGAAACATCCGCCCTACAGCCCGGACCTCGCGCCCATGGATTTTCGCGTTTTTTTCCGGAAATCAAAGCCCAGCTGCGCGGTAAACGTTTTGATTCCGGAATGTATCTTCAAATCGAAACACAGAGATTAGTTTCGACATTCAACACTGCCTGGTATGAAGACACATACGACAAATGGGTCAAGCGACAAAGAAAGTGCATCGCGGTTAACGGCGATTACGTTGAAAAATGAGCCAATATGACGTTTTATGAATGATAACGTTAACATTTTAGCACCGATATGACGTTGGCGTGCTCCGGGTATGCTTTGGTGTATGTTTTGTATTATTTGTAATGTACTTACTGTTTTATGTACATTTTTGTAATTTTCACAGCTGGCTGTAAAAGAATTGAATTTTGTAAATGTGTTTTTCTTATCTTTAAATTCATATTATTTATTAAAATACAGCAAAAGTCCTTAAACTTCCCGAACACCCCTCGTATGATTGTATCTCCGCAGCTGCTCACTGCATGAGTTTCTAGTGCTATTTGGATAAGAACGTTCAAGAGTTGAGGCTTTCCAGCTAATCTGCACTGCCCTTGTGTCTCTACCTAAACATAAGTCTAGGTTTACCTCCACTAATAAATAGCTGGAGTTGCCAAAATGATCATAACTGTGTCTAAACACGTTCCTAATTTTATCAACTTACAATGGAGGTTAAGCTTTGGATTTTTAATCCAATAGAAATTTTACGATTTTTAAGATTTAAAGATGCAATCAGTCAATGGGTTCAGAAGCGATGAGGTTATGTCTTTATATTATCATATTATTATTATTATTATTATTATTATTATTATATTATTATTATTATTATTATTATTATTATTATTATTATTATATTATTATTATTATTATTATTATTATTAATGTCTTCTATTCTTCTTGCTGCTGTTGTTGTCTTTAATTATCGCAGGTATTGGAATGACTTTATTTATGAAAATGATTCAACAGCAGTTTCTTCAGAAATTGGATTTATGGAGGGCTCTGTCCGTGTATGGTAACTTTTGCTTTATATTACTCTGTTTTAGCGGTGAATGTTTGCGAAAAATTGCCACAATATATCGTTCTCATTGGGCATATTCTTGGTTTACATGGAGTCCAGGATGCTTTATTGGTACAAAACTTAGTTTGCTATCATGCAAGTAG
>RXXH01000301.1:0-27190 GCA_007844125.1 Sinonovacula constricta | reverse complement strand
AAGAGGACGCAGCTTACTCATAAGCATTCTGTTGTTGCAGCTGACAACTCAAAACTGCTAGCTCTGTGTGGACATCCAGCATAAATGCTGTCACAAGGGCTACTTTGTACGAGTTAAAGTATTCGAGAAGGCCTTTTGCTGTAGAGTTCTTTTCTTCAGTGAATTTAGCTAAAGTAGCGATCACAGATGCGTAGGATTCATACACAGCTTCAACTGCATTTTTCAGTCTCAGCCATCTAAATGAATACGGCTCCTTAATGGTCAGCTCTGGTTCTTGATGGATTGCCTGTATGGTTTTCAGTGTTTTCGTTCTGGAACTCGATGCACTGATAAATATGTAGAGAGAACTGAATTTTTCTCTAAACTTGGTCATGTATTCATCCTTTTTGATGGTGTCAGTACATGCCAGGTTTAACCGATGTGCAACACAGTGTGTCTGAATACAAAAGGGTGCATATTTCGACTTAATCTGAACCCCAACACCAGTTTTCTTGCCCATCATGACTGCCGCCCCATCTGTGGCCAGTGACACGCACGCGGACAGTGGCAAACCCAGCTTCTCCAAGGACTTAACAACACAATTTACTATTGTAGTTGCCTGACCGTCTTCCACTGGTACATTACATAAAAACTGTGTAATGGGCTCACCTGCCTTCACGTACCGGACACAAATCGAAAGCTGTTTTTCTACAGTCAAGTCAGTACTTTCATCAATCATCAAACCATAAAAGACTGATGCACGAATGTCACTTATGATATCGGACTTGAGCACATGAGCAATTGACCTCTGTATGTCAGTGATACTGTCCCAGCTGAGATTCTTGTATTTCATATCAACTCCATTTAGAGTTTGTAATTAATCAAGTCATTGATTGTTTCGTATGGAATTTCACTCTTTGCAGCAAAGTAAATTGTGTTGAACAGTTTTGTATCTTCAGAAGACACACTTACATCACTTACACCAGCCTGCTCTTCATTTTCACAATGTACCTGTGCATCAACATCAAATGACTGGCACACATTCTTCTGTTCAGCACTTTTAAATGCAGACTTGTGTTCAGTGCTGCCACCGGTGTGGGCGTGGACAGTTTTTTTCTTGCCTCCTTTCGATTTCGATGTTTCGGGAATATTCACGAACGGAAAAAGTTCATCGACAATACTTGTACTAGTTTCCTCACTGGTCGTAACTGAATTCGAAATCAGCTCGTCAAGATTAGCACTGACGATGGCTGAAGATTCTTTTGTTGTTTTCTGCACACTGAAGTATGAATCAAGCCGGTTTTTCTGAGTTTGAAATGACGGTTTTCGTTTTCCTCTTTGATTCGACATTTTGCTTCACGAAAGCGAAAAGCGCCCAATAAACGCTTGCAATCTACTATAAATCAATAGCAGAACTGTACACAAGCGCCGCAGTGACGTTGGTTCCTTATCGATTGTCATAACTGTACTTTCGATTTACGCTAGTGTGCAAGGTTGTCTGTATCGAGAACCGGGTACCACAACCGCGCACCTGCTGACTCGCGATACGTACACAGGTAAAGGGAAGCTCAATTGTTACGCATACGATTCCGATTGAATTGAGTAACTGGATTTTTTGTAGCGTATTGTTACGCTTGTTATTGAATATTGAATAGGGTTTTTGTCAAATTTAATTGAGTATTTACGCAAACACGCACCTTATCTGTTGCTCTGTTACATGTTTTTTTAGTTTTGTCAGAAAGTTATTACAAAGCATTAAGATGATATTTAAAAACAAAACTACTCCTATAAAGTGACTGAATTTGTTATAGAGAGGTAGTGGGGTAGTAGAGGGGGAAGGGTAGTAAAGGGATGGTGACCAATCAAACATGCCTGTGTGGTGTATAGTTAAGTCATGTGTGTTCTTCAAATTCTATGTCTACACCGACTATACCTTTATTTAGTACGACTCAACATCGATAAATATAGAAATAATAGAAGATAGAGGATTTCTCATAGTCATAAACGATTTCACTACCAAAGTAGGTTTCCATCTAAATAAGCGCATGCTTTTATGTTATAGTACATAGTGTAAATAACGTTGAAAAATGAGCCAGATATGTTGCTTTGCAACAATTTCTGCCAATGTCCAGCTCTCCATATTGTGTCGAATGCGCGAGATAAGTATATACAGGCACAATCAAGCCTTTTTTCTTATTATGGTTTATGTCATTAAAAATCTGATTGTTGGGAACCTGTGCTGTGATTATGGGATTTTTAAAAATCAGATCATCAAACAAAAAGTCCAGACCTTCAGGCAATGCGATACAGTCAATCACTTGTGTAACTGTATGGTGTAATCCTTCTTCAAAATAAATCTGATATTCTTCATTCTATACTTCCATCAAGTCCAACAAAGCTACAAAAACAACATACCAAGGACTTAAATTGAAGCCATTAATGGGTTTGCAAAAGCCTGCAAGTGAACCGAGTACCTCAGCTCAGCTGTCAGTATCCTTAAGAGCATTTTGCAATCAGAAGGGATACCTGTGACTTAAACCACACCAGACGCAATGACCAAATCGATTTCTAGCCAATGTTACAAAAATGTCAATGAAATAATAAAAACACTAATCTTTCACAAAAATGGGGAAGGGTCCTTGCAAATTGGAGGTCAGGATGTGTTTTAACGGACATACACATGGATAACAATTATAAAATTGATCAAGAATGTGTAAGTGTATTGTAAAGGCTGTGCAATGTGTTCATTTGTGTGAAGTATTGCAGTTACCAAAATTGTAACATGCAGTAGGTACCATGTGCTGGAAGTGTTCAACAGACAAGGAGAAGGTACTATAAGAAAGCATACATTGTAAGAAAGTAGTTCTACTGAAAGCTTATTCATTAGAATGCAGCAAATGTCAAAAAAATGGCAGCCCTCACTAATAGTCAGAAAGAAGAATCAAATGAGGAAAATAAAGCATAATCTCACAATGCAAGAACTTACGCAACTTATACCCGATGCACAAAAATATGGCTGAGCGTATTGATCAACTAATAACTAACTCAGCAAGAAAGCCAACTGGAAGACGCAGTACAAAAAAGTTAAACACAATGCCGGATTGACAGTAAGTTGATGGAATGGTTGACTGAAGATGCCAGAAGAAGAAATATTTCTGATGACGGCTATATTGGCGGAATAATATTTTATGAAATGTCCCTTCAGACTTACTTGCAGATTTGCGAAAATGGAGATGTATTAGAACTCACTGGTCTTGTTGATTTAGGTGAAAATGGCTATGTCCGTCAGATTTTAAAAAGTGTTTGTCACAGCGTAAAACCTGCAGTTTAATTATTTGTATATTATGTATTGTATGTTTGTACATGTGTGTTATGGTAGTGTTCGCGCTATGTGTTGTCTGTATCGTCAGTATTCGTCATATGTTGTGTCTGTATTGTCACAGTTCATCCTTTTCATAATTCCCATAGACCCATGCATAGCTCATTTTCATTCATATTTTACTCACCTGTGTGACGGGCCTCAATAGTTTAACTTTCCCGTACTACACCAGCACGCATGCGCATTTCACAATTAGAAATCTATAAAGGCTAGCGCCCTGTTTTTCTTCTTGGTTTTACCAATATTATATTGTGATATTGCGTGCCTTTACAGGTAAATTGTTATTTGTTTCATTACTTCATTCATTATGTTCATTATGCATTCATTTCAAATTGTCCTGTTGTTGTATTTTGTCTTGATATTGGCATTTCACAATTAGAAATCTATGAAGGCTAGCGCCTTGTTTTTCTTCTTGATTTTACCAATATTATATTGTGATATTGCGTGTCTTTACAGGCCAGACGCTCAGCGATTCGAGCGCATTCCGAAAGGCAGAACCCACGGGACTGCGACACTGGTGGCCAGTGTAGACTTTTGGCACAAGCAGAATTGTTTGGGGTCGACCATTTGAGGGTGAGAATGCAGCGAGTAGCCCGATTGACGTCACACCGTTTGTAAACAGAGGATCGGTTTTACAATTTGTTGATTTGTTCTATATCTTGCAAGAACATATAAGTTTACATTATTTTAAATGTGGATCCAGTGCTATTAATTTACAAAACTGAATTAAGGTACCTACCCATATTATCATTCTCGCCGTTGGATCTCGCCGTCACCAAATTTGACATTGAATTCCCGGAATTCGAAAGTGAAAGTAGAATTTCAGAATGTTGTGATGACATTTAGGATAGTGTTTAATTTTAGTGATTTAAGACTTCTTTAGTGAATACCTTTATAATTTTAGGAAAATATTTGAAATTTGTAAGCTAAATGTAAATTTTGTTTGATGTTTATTTCATTTAACAGTGTATTTTAAATTTTAAACTGATTTTCAGATTGTGTTGTGTGATTTTGACAACTTGACAGAACTGGGGTCACCTGTACACCTATTGGTAGCATGATGGTCCGTAAGTTTGCAGAGCACAAAACTGGTGTTGATGAGCAAACTAACCTCTTACTAACTTGTCATTCATATACATTGAATACAGGAACATAATTTTGAGATATTGATATTTTGGAGAGGACCAGTACAAAATATTTGTGTGTTATATATACATTTTGTAATTAAATGTTATTGTGTATCTATAATAGACTGTAGGCTGCTTAAAAAAAAAAGATAATTCTTGTGGAATTAAGACTCTGAGCAGTGGTTAGCTTTAGGTGTAGTTATCCTTGTACTGTTGGTGGATTGTAGATTGTATTTGAAAACAACTCACATGTTTTGCTGCATAGGGCGCGCTGGTTGCACAATTCTGGAATAATAAATCTGTTAATATCAAATATTTCTCTTGGTTGCAAGAATAATATTTGATATTTTACTGGCAATCTATGTGGAAGTTTGCTGTAACTGCTTGGAATTGGGTCTACTCATAAGTAAACCCAATAAAGATTGTTCACTGTAGAAAAGACATTGTATGAAAGTTTAAGTTTTGAATATTAGGTGTGAAATGTTATTCTTGTAAGAGAATAAACTTTATGCTTAACGTTATTGCGTGCCATTCTGTGAGAAGATTTTTGCAGTGAAGATGCACTTTGAGAAGAACTAAGGAGAGGTAAAGTGCAGTGATCCTGACTAAAATATAAATAATGAAATAAAGTGTAGTGTTTGTTGTTGTTTCTTCTTTAATATTCTGAATTTAATTCAGATTTTGAATTTATAGTTAGTGCATCATAGCAGTGGTGTTCTACTTGTAAATTCTTGAATACTTGGAAAGAATCTCTCCTGGGCCTGGTATGGTGTACTTTTTGGACATAGTAAAACTTTGAACTTTCATGTCATTATTTTGCAGGGCTTGAAAAGACTTGCATTGGAGGTCTGTAAAATTCCAGTGTATTGTTTGCTGGTGACACCATACTGAAAAATATATGGTGTATTGTCTTCACCATCCCATTTGTTAATAGTATGGTGTATTGTCTTCACCATCACAGTTGTTTATAAGTATGGTGTACTATATGACCACTACCACAGTTGTTTAATAGTATGGTGTACTATGTGACCACCATCACAAATTTGAATTCTGTGTGATTAAATTTCAGTTTTCAGTTGTGGACTTGGGTGCTAAATTGTATGGTGTATTGTAGTATCACCATCACAAATCTGACTTGAATGTGATTTGATTTAAAATCTGAACACTTCATTTCTATTCGACTCTTGTGTTCTATGGTGAACATCAAATGCATTCATGAACATTCATGACCATCATATAAAAGCTGATTTCTGTGAGTCATGTTGTCATATTTGATTTAAGTTCATTTGTGACTGATAAGTAGTGCAGTGGGAGACCATCGCCAGCATCTCGAATGCTATGTACCCCATTTGCATTTTCTCTTTTTTTCTCTTTGTGGCATTGTTGATTGCGGTGATAAGGACTGGTGTTAAGTCACAGGATGAGGTGTTTGATTTGATATTAGTGTGTGATTTTGGTTATTATTCTTTTGTCGTGACCTTTTGTACCCGGCACAATGGCAGATGGAGACGACACAGAATCAATTGATTTTCCAGTGAGTGATCTGAGATATTTCGCTGACAAGCTACGTAGATCTGAACTTTTTAAAGTCGAGGAAATTACCAGTACTCCGGCTCCTGGTTATCCTGGTGCAGTCCAGTTTAACACTAATCATACACCAGTTTGGGAATACCTCCGAGAGAGTTTGGGAGCCACTTACACTAGACTACCTAGTGCTCGTGAGCCAGAATGGCGGCCTCCTATTCTCCCTAAACCCAAAGAGAATATTCTACCCCAGTCTCCAGTACTTGCCAACCTTAGTGGTAGATCGGAATATGTTCACCATCGTATTCCAGTACTTCCTTCTTTTTCTGGTGAGGAAAAAGGAATTGCCAATTTGTTTGAAATTTGGAGATACGATGTCCACGGTCTCATTGATGAGAATATTTACATCATGAAGGCCATACGTAAATCCCTTAAGGGTAGGCTCGTGGTGTTTTGTTGCATTTGGGTGAGTATGCCTCTGTGATGGACATCATTACTGAGCTAGAAGGTATATATGGCAACGTACAGTCTGAGGAGAACCTCAAGGAGCAGTTTTATAGTGAGCATCAGAGAGAGGGTGAATCGGTGCTGATTTTAGTTTGAGGTTAGAGAGACTATTAAGTAGGGTACCGGAGTCATTAGACAGACCTACACGTAACAGGATGCTCAGAAATCGTTTATGGACAGGTTTAAGGGATCTGGAGTTGAAAATGTTTCACGCTATCTCTTTGAGAAAGTGGAGGACTACAATATGCTCCGGAAGGAGTTACGAGTAATAGAGGAAGACATGAGACTCTCTCGACAATCTTTAAACCAGGTAAGTAAACCCACACCCAAACAGGACATGGCACCAGATGCCAAGAGATGGGAAGAGATGATCAAAGACCTGAGGTAAGTGAAGCAAAGCAGTTTTCAACAAGCGTCGAAAGTCGATTGTAAAAACAGATGGAGACAATGACCTTGCAGATGAGTAGAATGGAAAGTAAGTTACTGGAGTTAGACAAAGAGGTGAAAGATTTAAAGAAAGGTCAGGCAGATAGATATGAGAAGCGTTCAAACTGGAGAAACAAAGGTAAGGATACTCCTAACAAAGAAAGTTCTTCAGACGAAGGTGCCAAGAAGAGTGATTTAAACTTGAGCGTGCCTCCATCACAGGGCAGATAGGGGGTCAGAGTAGTGTTAGCCCTAGTTCTGTGCCATTAGTAGGACATGCTAATGAGACTGAGATGTTTGTCAATGGAATCAAAGTCCTTGCATTGATTGATACAGGATCTATGATTTCGACCCTTTCTGAGTCAACATTTTTAAATCTTAACCCTAAGCCCTGTTTACACGACCTTTCTGATTTTAGTCTTGATGTAACTGGGGCAAATGGGTCTAAGATTCCTTACCTTGGGTATAGTGTTCTGGAGATTACCGTACCTAACCTTGACCTTCCTGCCTTCTCTGTTCCACTATTATTGTACCTGACACTTCGTATTCTTTGTCTATACCATTTAAAGTGGGCACTAACATCTTGAATCATATTAGGTCGTTACGGTCAACAGGTATCCCTACAGCACTTAAAGATGCGTTTTCTTCTCTGTCCGTGGGTCGAAGCCAGCCAGTCACTTCTTTGAACGAAAGAGTGATTATTGTTAAACCCTTCGAGACGGTGACCGTCGCTGGTAAAGTTCGTGCCACTGGGAATATGGTTTCGGGAGTCACTGAACCAAATGACTCTTTATTATTGAACGTTTGCCCTAGAGTTGTGAAAGTGGAGCCGAACAAATCGTTTTCTAGGATTCCAGTAAGGGTATGTAATATAACTGCTCGACCCTTAAGTATTTTTCCTAAGACATCCCTGTGTAATTTGCAGGACGTGGAGGTTTCAGATCCATCGATCCTTTAGAAGGGCAGATTAAGAAAACCCATAATCAGGATAAATCTTTAGATGACCTGGGTATTTCTATACCCACAGAAGGTCTGAATAAAGACCAGCATGACGAGGCCAGGGCTTTCCTCAGTAATTGGAGGCATATATTTTCTTCTAAGCCCACTGATTTGGGATGCACCAATTTAGTGGAACACGAAATTAATCTGGCCGACCCAACTCCGTTCAAAGAGCCCTACCGTAGGATCCCTCCAGGTATGTTCGAGGAGGTCAGAGAGCATCTCAGGGACATGTTGGATGCTAGTGCCATACAGGAATCTCATAGCCCATTTTCTTCAAATATTGTCTTGGTACGGAAGAAGGATGGCTCTTTGCTGTTTTGTATTGATTATCGCAAATTAAACAGTCGCACCGTAAAAGATGCATATGCTCTTCCTCGTATTGAAGAGACCATTGATTCTCTTGTAGGCTCCCGCTTCTTTTCTAAACTCGACCTACGATCAGGTATTAGCAGGTTGCCATGAAGGAAGAAGATAAGCCTAAAACTTCTTTTCAGGTTGGCCCTCTAGGATTCTTTGAGTGTAATCGTATAGCCTTTGGCCTTACTAACGCACCAGCCACGTTTCAGCGCCTAATGGAGCGCTGTATTGGCGAATTACATCTCAAGGAGTGCCTAATATATCTTGATAATGTCATCATTTTCTCCGACACCATTGATTGCCACTTCAGGCGGTTGGAAGCTGTGTTTCAGCGTTTAGAACTGACAGGTCTTAGGCTGAATGGCCAGTCCCTACATATATTAAAGAGCTTAGGAGTTTGCTCGGGTTTGCCGGCTATTATCGGCGTTTTATCCAGGGGTTTTCACAAATTGCCAAGCCCTTGAATGATTTGCTAGTATTTCATCGGACTAACAAACGGACAAAGAGTACCAGAGCACCTGTGAAGTGGTCTTGGAATGAAATGCACCAGACAACATTCAGGACCTTGATTGAGAAACTCACTACTCCCCAAGTATTAGCATATGCCGATTACAGCAAACCCTTTATCTTTAATGTAGATGCGAGTACCAATGGCCTCGGAGCGGTTTTATACCAGAAACACGACGACCAGGAGCGTGTTGTCAGCTATGCAAGTAGGGGCTTAAGAGGTAATGAGAGAAATTACCCAGCTCATAAATTGGAGTTTCTTGCTCTGAAATGGGCAGTGTGTGACAAATTTCATGATTATCTGTATGGTAACACTGTTCATGTCCGCACTGACAATAACCCCCTTACTTATGCATTTACCACTGCAAAGTTGGATGCCATGAGCCATCGGTGTTTAGCTGCTTTGTCATCTTACAACATCCAAATTCATTATCGCTCTGGTAAGCAAAACGTGGATGCTGACGCTCTCTCTGGACTCCCTGCAAATGATCGGGAAAACCTGCTTTTGTCGGATGCAGTTAAAGCTCTCTTGCAAGCCCGGTCTACTGAACAGGAGAAATTCCCAGCTGTTGAGTGTGTTTCTTTAACACAACAGGTTCTAAACGACAACCCAGATAGCATTACAATTGGAACCGATTTCAAGTCAGTGAATTGGCAAGAGGAGCAGGCCAAAGATCCCGTCATTTCACGAGTGATGCAGATTCTTAGAGCCGGCCATAGACTTACTGATAGGCAGCGGTCAAGTGATTCGGAACTTATCCATAAATACCTTAGGGAATGGAACTCTCTTTTCCTGAAAAATGGTATTCTTTATCGAAAAGGTTCTTTGAGCGGGTTTCCTGTCGAACAAATCGTTCTTCCTGAGTCATTTCATGATATGGTGTTCAAGGGACCCCATAAGGAAGTAGGTCATCAAGGTCGAGACCGAACTACTGATTTGATCAAATCGCGTTTCTTTTGGCCTCAGTTGGATCAGTTTGTTGAACATCGAGTGCGCCATTGTCCTCGTTGTATACGTCGCAAAACCATGGATAAGACGGCTGCTAAGTTGGTTCCTGTGCAGTCCAGTTATCCCATGGAACTCGTGTGCATGGATTTTCTTTCCCTTGAGATGTCTAGTGGTGGTTTTGAAAACATTCTTATCATTACTGATCACTTCACACGTTTCGCCCAAGCGCTTCCTTCAAAGAATCAAACGGCTCACACTACCGCCAAACTTCTTTTTGAATCCTTTGTCTGTCATTACAGCTTCCCCAGTAGGCTCCATAGTGATCAGAGAAGAAATTTCGAAAGTCAAGTGATTCAAGAGCTATGTGCTCTGGCTGGTGTTGAGAAAACGAGGACGACGCCCTACCATCCACAGGGGAACGGCATGCCCGAAAGGTTTAATGAGACACTCCTCAATATGCTGGGCACTCTAGAGGAGTAGAAGACGACCAACTGGAAAGCCAATGTTCCTGTCATGGTTCATGCCTATAATTTCCTAGGCATGACGCCACCGGTTTCACCCCGCATTATCTGATGTTCGGGCGCCATCCTCGCCTTGCTATTGATGCCGCCTTGGGCATCGAACCAAATAAGGACGGACGCCCGAAAGATAAGTCAGGATACGTAGATGGCCTGAGGTCCCGCCTCAAATTTGCTTACCAAGTAGCAGCCAGAGAAGCCAGAAAACAGGGCCGACGTCATAAGAAAAGATATGACCTCAGAGTCAGAGAAGCGAAAGTTGAAATTGGGGATAGGGTCCTTGTGAGAAATGTTGGAATAAAGGGTAAGAATAAACTCGCAGACCGCTGGGGGAAAGATGTTTATTTGGTCATAGATCAACCCAATCCCGAGCTTCCTATTTATAGCGTTAAGCGGGAGCACGGTAGGAGTAAGCCAAAACTCCTCCACCGTAACCTTCTCCTTCCATTCATGGGTATTCCACTACAAGAGCCTATCCAGAAATCACCAGACAGTACATTAACTTCTTATGATCTTTCTTTTTCAGACAGTAAACAGGATTCACTTGCGTCTTCCGATGCTTCTCCCTCAGACCGTATCCAGAAATTGCCGAAATATGTCATTCCTGCACGCAGGTCCCAGCGTTTGAATCCAGAGGCGGAAACATTTCAACCCAGAACTAGGGCTAAACCCAAATGGATGACTGATGGCACTTGGGAGTAAGGGTAAAAGTTAGGTACCCAATTAATCAGTTGTGACGTTTGTCGTTCAGTTGTTGTTTTTATTTTTACTATATTACTTGTATAGTATAGTTAAAAATGATTGCGATTTGAATAAAGTTGACAAATTTTGAATGAGTATTATCTTGTTTGTCTTATTGCATCCTCGATGATACTAATGTGTAATTGCAATGTGCATTACATAAAATGCCTTATTGTGCAAACAGTTTAAGACTGTAGATTATTGTAATTATATATAGGTTGAGCTCACTTATATTGATTAATGCTTGATAGCGTTTTCCGGGTTTGCGCACCCAGTGTGCCGATGTTGCGGAACTGAGTTATTGGAAAGTAGCTTGACTATCCTTATAAGTAAAAGCTAGTGTTGGCGTATGTTATTACGCTGTAGTTTTTAGTTAGCTTATAGGTCTAAGTTTTACAACTTTAACCTCAATATCCCGTAATACTTCAAGTTACAATTCCTCAGAGGATGTTCTTTTTAATTTTGGGACGACATTTCCCGCAGAGGGGGAGTATGTCACAGGGTAAAACCTGCAGTTTATTTATTTGTATATTATTATGTATTGTATGTTTGTACATGTGTGTTATGGTAGTGTTCGCGCTATGTGTTGTCTGTATCGTCAGTATTCGTCATATGTTGTGTCTGTATTGTCACAGTTCGTCCTTTTCATAATTCCCATAGACCCATGCATAGCTCATTTTCATTCATATTTTACTAACCTGTGTGACGGGCCTCAATAATTTAACTTTCCCGCACTACACCTGCACGCATGCGCATTTCATAATTAGAAATCTTTGAAGGCTAGCGCCTTGTTTGTCTTCTTGGTTTTACCAATATTATATTGTGATATTGCGTGCCTTTACAGGTAAATTGTTATTTGTTTCATTACTTCATTCATTATGTTCATTGTGCATTCATTTCAAATTGTCCTGTTGTTGTATTTTGTCTTGATATTGGCATTTCACAATTAGAAATCTATGAAGGCTAGCGCCTTGTTTTTCTTCTTGGTTTTACCAATATTATATTGTGATATTGCGTGCCTTTACAGGCCAGACGCTTAGCGATTCGTGCGCATTCCGAAAGGCAGAACCCACGGGACTGCGACATTTTAAAAGACGGACGGTATACAAGCACCACAATTATATTCTATTTTTTGGATGCAGTTGACAAACTAAAAATGTTTGGATTTACAGCAATATGTGCATGTATGGATGGGGCCAAATGTAACCGAACATTTATGCATCTGTACATACATGACAACATAAACTTCAAAACACAAATGCTCATTTACTCCTATGACATTTATAATGGACCCATCGCCTGTAATCAAGACAATAAAGAAACAAAATCTTAAAACTTGGAATAAATACATACATGACTTTTGTCACTTCCTGTCTCAAATACAGTAATCGGGCAAATGTTTGTGGACAGTTATGACAAGGACAAAATAAATGCTTTAAAACTGCACCAAAATATAACCAATAGGAACACGTCTTGTCTAATAAATAAACAATAACGAATGATTTAGCAAAACATGAACTGGATTTAGAAATGATTCATCTGATGACAAAATATAAACAAAACTTGATGAGGGTTCAGCATTAGATGGGGGTAGGGCGGGGATTGATTTGCTAATGAGAACCCCAACTTTGATTAACATATTCAGAGACTCTCGGCCTATAAGAACACCATCGCATGAGCGGATAAGTGTTCTTCTAGAAGTAGCAAACTGGTTTAAAGCATGGGGAAAAGTCAACATCAACAGTCACTACAATGTCTCATCAATGCCACAAATATATTCTGTCCTGTATCCGTGGGTTCTTTCAACCAAGCAGCAACATAAACAAGCTGAAAACAACTGTTTACATAGCTCCTGCCCTCATAGACTCTGACGTCACTGAAATAATTTAACCAACGAAGATCGACATATCAAGGGGCAACTTTAAATCCAAATTTAAATCCTATTGAACTACAGTACCGGACGGCTGTGAATAGTATTATTCTTGGACAAACAACAATATCTACTATAGCCAATGCTGGCAAGGTCAGAGAAGGTACAAATACCATTGACTGTATTAAACCACAAAATAATCTCAAGAAAGCTTACATGTAGCACCACTTCCTAAAAAGACAACAAAATCAAAGTAGTAAAAATGTAAATTCTGCTAACGGTGACAACAATGACATGTTAACAAAAGGAACAATTTAAAGAAAGAAATCTAAACTTGAAATCTTTTGCGTATGGCAAATGCAAAAAGCTGAACTGAAATGTTAGTTTTTAACCTTAATTAACTTACATTTTAAATCTACAGCAACTGTCGTCTGGAAGACATTCAGCAGATATTTCCGCTATAGCATTTCTAACAAGGACTGGTTGTTGGATGCAATTTTTAAGCAGAAATTAATCTCTCGCAGATTGGTAGATGCGCTAACTCCTCCATGTGCCTGACCCAGCTGGCTGGCTTAAAAATCCCTCTGCAGACAACTTTAAGACCGTAAAAAAGTTAATAGAAAATACCTAAATATATTTTAAACAGCTAATATGCTGACGCAAATAAAGGAACTGTGCAGTTTTATATATGCTATATTTCCGTGATTACTAGGAATAACTGGGTGATATTTTTCCATCTGAGTACTAGCGCACTTGCTTACATATTGCACTAAATTGGCCCGCCTATTTGGCCCTCTAGATAGCGTGAACGCTATTATGCAACTTTTTAGCACGTGCACATCGAGCGATACTTGTTTCATGTTTTATTTGTCAATGAGCGATTTACTGAACATTTACGCACTGAAAATCACGATTCAAATTGAATTTGACTCTTTAACAAGATGCCACGACTTCGATAAAACTATAATGTTCAAGCTCTTGTGCTTCTTACGTCGGGAAGGAGCGTCACTGACGTTGCGAGACAGTTTAACTTCCATCGCAACACAATTATCAATCTGCAGCAGCTTTTTTTCAGCAAGCTAGAAGTACCGGACCTGGTAGCACAATCGGTAGAGCGTCGACTCCAGGTACGGGAGGCCCCGGGTTTGATCCCGGGCCGCGACATACCAAAATCGTTAAAAATGGTAGTGGTATAGCTCCCTTGCTAACGCTCGAGCAAATATATGGGTAGTTCCACGAATGGTTGGCCCGGTGTCAGGATAATGTGACTGAGTGTGGTATCATGCCAGGTGTTCACCGCATGCTATACACAGTGAAGGCAGCACTATATCTGCTTCAAGTGGACACCGTCTCCAGATAACTGAAAAACTGTTGGTGAGACGATAAACCCAATAAACAAACAAACAAGCTAGACGCGTAAGAGGTGGCTTTCGTTCAGGTTAGCCAAAGGTAACGTTTGCGCGTCAAAATCGGCGTATACTTCGATAACTCATCTACGTAACAGGCTTAAAACCGCTACAAGCACAGCGAGACAATTTGGCATATTTAGACGAACCGTTCTGAATCGTTTAAGCAAGAATGCAAACCCAATCAGGGCCAGGCGGCCATATGAAGTCCACATTATTAATCATAGTAACCGTAATCTTCGGAGACTCTGGGCTCCACGTCATTTACGTTGGACTCGTGCCCAGTGGGCAAGAGTGTTGTTTAGCGACGAGTCACCATTTAATCTGATCGTTTTTAGTCGTCGAGGTGAGCGTTTCGCAGATATTTGTTTGTTGGAGCAGATCGATTTGGGGGAGGCAGCGTTATGGTTTGGAGCAGGATAAAGGGTGACAGGAACATAAATTTAGTAGTTATTCCTGTTAATCTGAATGCCCAACGTTATAGAGACACTGTTCTCCGTCCAGTGGTGGATCCATTTCTGCGTCAGCATTAAGATTTACAAATGCACGATAATGCCAGGCCAGGCACTGCTAGGCTCACGCAAAATTACCCCAGATTTTTAACAGTTTATTCATACAGTATGTGGCATGAGGAGACGCACAACGTTAACGAACTACCATGGCCGACTTGCTAACCGGACATGAATCCCATTGAGTACATATAGAATCCTCTTGGACGGAGTGCAACAAGAAATCACGTTTGAAGCGCTCCACAAACCTTGTTTAAGCACCCCAGTCGGCTCTTTTGTCGATTGACCGTTCCAAGGCGGTAACTGATGGTTTTTCTTTATGTGTGTTATGTCTAGTCTCTGTGCTTTTGTACATTTACATTTACCTTGTTTGCCTTTGTCTACTGGTAGATAAAATTTAAATATCCGTGTAAATTTCGATAGGATCTTTTCTTATTTACCTATTAACATTCGTGACCTTACACTTGCCCTTGGCCAAGAATGGAATGCCATTCCGAATTACGTTATTCGACGTTACGTAAGGACAATGCGCTCGAGAATCATTGCTGTTGAAATGTACAAAAATAAAAGTTGACAAGCTGAACCGTCTACAATTTTATATAATACATACCTTGATTGTAAATGTAAAGCATTTACGTGCAAATCGTACAAATCTTAGTTAATTTTAGAATCATGTAACTAATCAGGCATTTTAGCATTCGTATCTAATACTGTACAGAACTAGCGAATATATATGAAGAGGTAACACGTTAAACTTGAAATTGCATTAAACCGTTGTGAATATCAACAAAACATTGTCCCAGACTTTCTGTAGAGTTATAAACACTACAATACACCATTGAAGTTTGCAACAACTCACGAATTATTGTATACATGTATAATGCACGTGTCATACACCTGTTAATTAAACGCAATACATCTGAGTTATTGCCATGCCATTTCTGACCTTACTTCAGTAATTACTAGGGCTCCGTATACGATATGTGTATCGATACAAAATGATCTATATTTGATATATCATAAGATATATTAAACATATGTAAGTGCTTTTTGTTTTGGCTTGTGTTTACGAATTCAAAACTATTCAAATAGTATAATATATACAATACTTCTATTTCAACATAGTGTTTATTATGGTATTGGCCAAGTTTATACAAATTAGGCTGTTTTCTAATCATTAAATGAAGATCATGGTATCATGAATATATGCGATTACATCAGTACTTTTCAGCGGGAAATTGTTCCCTTGTGTTAAAACATATTCGTGTGCTACAGTGGCTAGAGCATTAGATGTTTTTTTCTGTTTTCCAAAAAAATGATCTTATTGATGCCATGTATGGTGATTTTACATTTCTCGGGTTTTTATTTTCATCATCACCCAGAAATTCTTCCGAAGTTCATGGTTTTATTATTTTATATCATAAAATTAGCAAATAAGGATAGCGCGTTATATATTTCATTTCTTTTCAAACTGTATAAAGTTGTAACAACCCACTCCTTAAATGACAATTTCTTCCCTTAGCTAAAAAGAGACCAACCACAGTTTAGACAGTTTCTAATTACAAGCACACGTGTATTAAGCAGCCACATAAGGAACAGCCATATATTCGCTGCTTAGAACAAGCTGGCTAATTAAGACAAAATATAACACCAATTGTTTATACATTCTCCGACTCTTTCAGTAATTCCTTAAACCGGGATTTTTACAGGTTTTGACAGCCGCCATTTTGAATACTTATAAGCTTTATCCAAAGCGCATTAACGATCTAAGTTATACTATATTGTTTTCTAATTTAACTTTCTTGTGATATAAATAATTGCAGAGAATTAGAAACTGCTGTTCTGAGCGATCCATTGCTCTTGAAAACAGTGACTCCTTACGTCGAGGTCAATTGTACGTACAGACGAATGTATCACAACTTCCGGTATCGGAAAAAATGTAGAATTAACGGTTATCTTTACTTGATGTAAATTGTTCTAGGGAACTGTAGGCAAAATATTTTTTATTGCTGAAAATTTAAGTGTGAGCGCTTTTAGAAATATAGATCTGCTTCAATATTTCGAACCGTGTTTCGAGTATTCTAGACACCTTTTCAGAAAAAGATAAGCTGTGTTTTTTTTTCTTCTTTATATTATTTGTTCATGATCGATATATTTTACTGATGCAGGAACGTCCGATCCGATATATCTATCGAACCTAAGATACTGGTATTCGATATATACCGCATACCGGTACGGAGCCCTAATAAAGTCCATATTTTCCTTCATTCATTAATGGACATAAGGTTTGCTAATGTTCGACTGCATAGCAAAGTTGTGGCATAATCATTGGTCCATAATATAAGCTATGGTGACACGTAAAAGTTCAAAGAGAAAGTTTGATAAAAATACGAAAGTAGTTTAAATGTAAATTTCGCCATTTCAATTAATTATACATATACTTATTTTAAATCGATCGGTTTGCATATGCATTGAAATTGTTCAACTGATGTTTTTTGTCCGAATTAAAAAGATCTTTTTGTCATAACAATATGATGTATATTGAGACTGAAAGATGGGATGACAAAAAAATAATGATTAATAAAGAATGAATATGTTTTCATTGTAAAATAATTTAATTAAAATAAACCATTTAATTAAATCTCAGCATGAATTAATGAGGTGTTTGTAAGAATGTCAATAAAAAACTAACAATAGCTTATTTTGCATCAAACGTTATAAAAAATAAGGTCATATAAACACACAAATAGCATAGTGCATTTCCCTTTTCTAGTGAGAAATAGCATACAATGTTAATATCAATATGACTTAATAATTTACTAGGCATTAAAGAAAGTTCAACGATATTCGGACAAAAGAATGATTTCTTTACATTGTTCGGTAAACAAAGTTTTACTCTTTGCCCTCTAATTGACAATTTTAATTTTTTTATTTTAAAAATTCCGTTGCCTGTTGCAAACTATAAACAGTTTAGCTGTAAATGCGCATCAAAGCGTCAGGCGTGGATGCGTTGTCATCAACTGATTGGCCAATTAGTAAATCGTCGCTAAATGCACCGGATTTCATAACTGGGGACGGATTTATTAAAGCAAAAAGTCACGTGACATTGTCTTTAAGTAAACTTGCAAACTTTGTAACGTTACAACAATGTGTTTATAACATTAAAAGCGAAGTTTACAACGAAATAAAAGATGTTCTAATATAAGGTTTAAAACAAACGTAAATAACAAAAGCAAAGAAAGTGGCACTAAAATTAAAGGGTGCTCGTGTCTACGATAAAAAAGAGTGACAATTTTAAGTACTTTATATTTTACGCTGTATGTAGTATTTCATTTACGATGAAAATGAGTGACTTTTAATTATGTTAATTAATCAAAATTGAATTTTATTTGTTAGGTTCGACATTCCAAAATGCCTTGGTCACTTGTTTATTTTCAGCAATGACCGCAGCCTTGTTGTACTCGAGAAACTCCGTAACTAGTCGCTGGCTGTCGTCATCACCCGAGAAAGTGTCTGGTTGCGATAAGATTTCATTTGGTATCATTAAAGAGCTATTAAACGACAATTACTGCATTCGACGGAATCTAACTACAATTTATAACATATGATGAAAAACGATGATCGTGTGTTCATTTTTGAAGAAGTTTGTTACCATCGACCTCGCAGTAAATCTCTTCGGAGTCTACTAGAGTCGTCATTTCCGGTCATTGCCAGGGTTCACGAAAACTGCACCTGGTCCTTGTAAATTTGAGTGAATTATATAATAAAAGATACTCTGGTTTAGTTAACCTCGATAAAACACTTGATAGTGTAAACATATGCATGTTTGGTTGAATCTCGATTATGCTGATGTTGGTCTTTTGTTAATTGTATTGTTAGTATTTATTAAAGATGTGATAGATATATACATTTGTTTATTCAAATACATGTATTTTTATTGTCTTGTAAAAACAAATTATTTTTCAGAAATGCATTAAAAATGTTGTTGTTGGTTTTTCAGTGCGTTTACCAGGATAGAAAAGGTCTGAATACTTAGTTGATCTCTCGCAATAAACATAAACATTCAATAGAGAATATGCAAAAAGTTCAATAAATTACACTTGCCTAACAAGAAATTTGTCCGTAAGATTTTTTGTTTGCTATTCACCATACTTAACGTGATTTCCCCACATTTGGTCAAGTTTTGTATAATTATTTCTTGCTAAAACACATAACTTTGTTATAATGGCTTAATGTCGGCAGATATATGTAATGTTTGACAAGACGTGTTATTGGTCTGATATGGAAACAATACTTAAAATGTGAAAAATAACTAAATACGTCCGAAGGAACTGAGCTGTAAGGGCGGCATAAAACTAAATCTTGTCAAGGGTTACCTTCCTTTGGGGTCGGTCGTGGAAACACAAAATTACTCGGTTAATGTTCGAGTTTATTCAACAAGAAACACGTACAATTTATTTGCAATGACACTATAAAATATTTACAAAGAACAATAAATATTTTGTAAGCCCATACAATATCTACAAAAAAAGACATACATGATAGGAACTTAAAATATTTAAAAGAACAATACATATATATGATAGGTAAACTATCTCCGTGATTATTACACAACAGGGGGTGAGTTACGCTAGTTTACAATATGGTACAGTGAATAATAAAACAAATACTATGTTTATTTGATTTACAAACGGGAATTGCAATTTTTCAAAAATGTTCTAACAAGTTTGCACACAACTCTGTAGCTTACTGACCAGGATTTAATACCGATCATTGGTAGTAAGCTTAAATACTAATACTATACACTTGTCGATCTTAAAACAAAACAAGGAGGCAACAAAAGAAAGAAAATTAAATGGATAAATATGTAAATACCTTCACATAAATAATAATTAAAGCCTTGAATTTGAGCAAGATATGATATGTGTGAGGTGAGGGTTGTTTGTGTGCGTTTTTTAAATAGATACTATAAGTTGTGATAGGATCAAGTGTTTAAATTTGCAAAAGAGCCAACCTCCGTCTATTCCTTGATGCACACGTTTCCTCCATCACGAACACGTCTAATCCATCATGCACACGTCTCCTCCATCACGCACACGACTCCTCCATCACGCACCCGTCCCTTCTATCACGAACACTTCTCTTACCATTCGTCTTACATACACGCATCCCCCCCCCCCCCCCCCCCCCCCCCCCCCCCCCCCCCCCCCCCCCCCCCCCCCCCCACACACACACACCCATCACGCACAAGTCTCTTCTATCACTGCTAGTCCAATCCATCACGAACACGTCTCTTCCATCTCACACTCGTCTCTTCCATCAAACACTCGTCCCTTCCATCAAGCACAAGTCCTCTTAATTACACACACGTCTCTTCCATCTCACACTCGTCTCTTCCATCACGCACACGTCCCCTCCATCACTCATACATCTCTTAAACCGTCCCTCGATCACACACTCGTCCCTCTCGGCACACACACGTTTCTTCCATCACACACACGTCTTCTTCATCAAACACTCGTCCCTTCCATCACGCACACGTCCCCTCCATCACTCATACATCTCTTAAACCGTCCCTCGGTCACGCACTCGTCCCTCCCACCACACACACGTTTCTTCCATCACACACACGTCTTCTTCATCAAACACTCGTCCCTTCCATCACGCACAAGTCCTCTTAATTACGCACACTCTTCTTCATCACGCACACGTCTCTTCCATCAAACACTCGTCCCTTCCATCACGCACAAGTCCTCTTAATTACACACACGTCTCTTCCATCTCACACTCGTCTCTTCCATCACGCACACGTCCCCTCCATCACTCATACATCTCTTAAACCGTCCTCGATCACACACTCGTCCCTCTCGGCACACACACGTTTCTTCCATCACACACACGTCTTCTTCATCAAACACTCGTCCCTTCCATCACGCACACGTCCCCTCCATCACTCATACATCTCTTAAACCGTCCCTCGGTCACGCACTCGTCCCTCCCACCACACACACGTTTCTTCCATCACACACACGTCTTCTTCATCAAACACTCGTCCCTTCCATCACGCACAAGTCCTCTTAATTACGCACACTCTTCTTCATCACGCACACGTCTCTTACATCACGCACACGTCCCCTTCATCACGCATCCTTCCTTCTCACACATCTCCTCCATCACGAACGTCGCTTAAACCGTACCTCAATCACGCACTCGTCCCTTCCATCACGCACACGTCTCCTTTAACACGCACACGTGTAATCATTAGATGACGTCATTAGTAACAGCCTAAAGCAACACTTCCTGAGTGTCCGATTGATTGGTCAATTGCCATCCTTCCATGACGTCACGACAATGACATCTTTAATAACCATCTGGAGCGCCCCCTTTCCGGAAGTCGGAGTTGGCAGTAATTCCTGAGAGATTCTTGATACCCTGTACAACACAGCCTGCGGACGTCTTGAGGCTGATGTTGTGACCTATCTCTCTAAGGCCATCTACCAACACCTACAAAATAACCACCATCATAATCATCATATGATCATTATCAGCGGCAGTAGCTGAATCATCAGAAGTAAAAATTAATAGGAGCAAAACAGAAAAAGAATGCAGCAGCAACAAAAAAGAAAGCTGCATTATCGCCATCATTTTTGTCGTTGTCAACTTAGTCGTCTCCATACCAACCGTCTCGGACGAAGTAGCATCATTTGAAGAATCGTCAGTGATGTATACATGAAATAACAACCATCCGCATCAGCTTTGTACTTAAGACCCAATACCTAAAATAAATTATTACAAACCTTAGGAAATGTCCTCTCTATCTGAATCTCCTGAGGGAAGAGCTGGTGATGAATTCTGGGATAATCAACGGATTCCTTAATTCCCCAACCAAACCAGAGAGATTCCATAGTAACCTGAAACCATAGCAACAATCATATGCAACATCAAATGTAATGACAAGATATGCATTCACTTGTAAATATTCGTAAATTATTTTAAAAAAATCCAAACTGTCGCCGTGGCAGTCACATGTGCTTTTCGTCGCGAGATAATTTTTGTCATAAGTATGACAAATTTAATATTCAAATACTGTTTGACATTCTACCGACAAAAATAGGATTTTGCACTATAAAGATTGATTTATTTGATTGCAGATTTCCTCCAACACAAAACTTTCAATAAAAGCTTTTAAAGACGCTCATTTACTTTGGTTAAAATGGGGTTCATGCTCCATGCAAAGTTAACTTACAAGCAACAATGTACAAATTAAACCGAGCAAGAATTACCAATGCCGTCGACGTCGTAATTTTCGTGCCACCGGAAGCACCGACAACTAACGCGACACTGCCATCGGGTTTTACGACAATACTTGGACACATTGACGACAGGGGTCGCTTCCATGGGCTGATAAAGTTCGCCGGAGATGCCGGCACACCAAAAAAATTGACGGTGTTAGGTGTGGAGAAGTCGTCCATCTCATCATTAAATATAATCCCGGTTCTGGATCCAATAACTTTAGAACCAAAGCTGAAATCATGAAATGCATACAATGAGATAGAGCGGTTGTTATCTTTTGCTGGAAATATTACGTTTCTTTTGTTATTTGTGACAACGACTCAGTGCCATATATTTATAGTGTCCATATAATATAAGGGCGAACTATTGTGTGCCTCCTTCAAATAGATTGCATAAACAGGAAATAAATAACCCATTTTTATTTAGTAATCGCCTTCGTTTTATCTATATCATAAAACTGACTTTGACATCAGGGGTGCGTCAACCTAATAAGGTTCGAAAACTGACCATACATGATTTTGTACATATTTATATTATAATCCAGAAATACTGCCGATTCATACAATTGTTAATTGAATGTTTAGCATTTGCTATTTCGATACATGTCATATCTGTGCCATAACATATATAATAAAAAAGCATTTGATGAATTCATTTCACGACCCCAAGCGTGAGGCCTCTGATCCTATTGCACTATAACATGACCGGGTTTTTTACACAACCACTCGCTGGTTAAGATAAACAAAAGCTATGGGATGATTTGAGGAACAAAACCCACGATATTCACGTGCATCTTGTACCTCGATTCATATAGGTAAACACAATAGACGACGTCAAACATGCCCTTGACAGGCTTTGTCACACAGCTAGCAGACCTGACAGAATCGCGTTAAAACAACCGCATGGAATAACTTGTTGTCGTGACTAGCACTTTCTATCGTAGACACCAGGATCTTTGCTAAGATTCATCATTTACTGGGTTACTTCACATGCAATGTATATGATGCATACGAAAATATGGTATAACTCATTCGCATTTAATCAAATATGTCATTAAAATATATCTTTAAGATACTGACTGCAGGTTGATGGTACTAGTAATAGACACCGCGTCTCCCGTGGGCCCCAGAACAGACAGGTGAGCAGTCCCGTCATCCCACTCGTTCTTGAATGATGGCTTGTAGTACTCGTAGCCGAAAGTGACGTCATCACGGATCATCTGACGTCGTACGTCGCCGTACGTTCTGTCTGTCATGTTTCTTATGAGCTAAAATGGAAGTGTTTTATTTTTAGGTTTCGACCAACAGTTGTGGCTTGTTTTTAAGAAAGAATTAGTATGTTAGTAAAATGTAAACACTATTTAGTTACTTCATTTATTTATGAGATTTCTTTAGCATTAAATTTACGATGATAATGTAAGAATATACATGAAGAACGACAGCAGGAGAGAAAAATAACAAAATTCAAAAGGAAATGGAAATGAGAACAGAGCAAATAAGAAAAAAGTTAAATTTTCAGAAGCCATGTTTTAATCAAAACCCCTCGCTGGATTCATGATCATACTTCAGTTTTTTTTTCCGGATATTGTCGAGAACACATTATGATGTAATTTCCATATGTTTACTTACGTCATCGACGTACTGCTTGAAGTTATCATTACCGACGTTATTATCACCGAGATGCGTGCGCAGCGAGTAGGCGTGTTTAAATGCTTCCGTTATTCGATGCCACGTGACTATGGCTTTGTCGACACCCGAAACACTCTCAGAGTTGAATCCATAACCTGTTAAATGATTAAATGCTTGTAAAATTTTATATTTACCATTATTTATCTTATGATTTCAATGTTTAAAGACATTTTTGAAACTTCTGCAAATAAAAAAAAAATACATTTTAGTACAACGTCAATGTAATACAATAAAAAAGCATTAACATAATTAATGCTTATTTATTTTTAAAATATATCTTACATATATATTTTATATATGATTGTATATTTATTATTATTTGATTTCAAAGTTTAAAGACATTTTATGAAATTTCTGCAAATAAAAAAAACATTTTAGTACGTTAAAGTAATACAATTAAAAAGGCATTAACATTAATAGGTTAGTTATTTTTTAAATATATCTTACATATATGTTTTATATTTTAATTGTCCAGAAAAAATATGAGACATTATATCTTTATAAGGCAAACTTTTTTATCTTCTTTCTATAGGAAGATAAACGCACAAGCCTTATACGGTTATAATGCCTTTTTATAAGTTTTGTGGACACTTACATGTAAAATAGGTTAATTAATTTGCAAATATGGATCAGTATAACAATTAGTACGATTCATTACAGTTCACACGTTGGAGATTTTCTTCCACCTTTGTAAACGGCCATTTTTAATAAAATCTTGAAAAAAAATTCTTACAGATTATCATGTTTTGCCACCTACCATCTAGCACGTTCATAATGAACTGGTAAACAGCCCCGCTAGAGGGCGCGGGAGGAGAGTATAGGGTGACATTGTTTCGTAGAACAAACTTGAGGGGTTCACGTACAAGAGCGGTGTAATTGGCTAGATCGGCCTCTGTAATAATACCACCTGCAATAAACAATAAAATACATTGTAAAAACTTCATAACTGTTTTAATTATATAAATGATTTGGAATGACGACGAATTTTAATACGGAGCGAAAATTAGTTCGCATGGCATATTTCAGGCGTGCGCGAACGAGTGCTGTGTTAAGTTAGTAAACTTTGGTACTGTTATATTATCACCAGTCACTTGATGGAAACTATCCCGAATCTATAAAATCATAAAACAGAATACAAGGGCGATGCTATGCCCTTCTCTGTAGGCAGTGAGTGAAATTGTTGTGTTTCTTGACTTTACTTTTGTAATGACTATAAATAATATGATATTGTTTAATTATTTTAAGTTTGTTTTGTTTTCAAAAATTCTACATATTGTCGAGTTTGTGATGAGATGAGTAGAATAAAATCTCACTTAATTATGTAATTCACCAAAAACGTGGTCTCGAACACGTCGACGATTGTATATAAAAACTACTGTGCGTTTTGTGAAGTAAAATGTACATTATTCTTGACAAAAACGGTAAAATCAGCTTTCTTTTCAATTTAGTTTTTTTTTACTATTTCACCAATTGTCGGTCAGGACTTTCAAAAAGAGGGTGTGGATGGCAGTTTTTAAAGTAAACTGAAGCCGAAAGAAATGGCTAAGTTTTTACCAGCATCTTGAATATCGGCTGTGATGTTTTTAGCCAGGGATCCATAGTAGAACGCTTCTGGTCCCTCGTCGGCAATGATCGCCAAAGTCTGGGCCAGCTGCGGTAGGTGTATGGTCTCGCCGGCCTTGTAAATTTGACCCGTTTTCGGATTCGTGATGAACTCTCTACGAAAGGAGTGTGTAAAATATGAGAATATTAAAACATCTTTTTTTTCGCTTATAGAGGAGCATCCCCTTTGTAGGGTTTAAAAGAGTGACATAGTGGGAAATGGGCATTACTTGAACTATTCAATTTACAGTGTTTTATCTCGTTTGTTAGTTGGTATTTGGAAATATGTGCATATATTATGTAACTATCTACTTGCTAAACTCTAAAACATTTCTGGTCGCGACAAGCACGACAGTCCAATCTTGCGGAATAAGATTAGAGTTTGAACAATGGTTTATATGGCAGTATGCTTAAGTAAGTAAGCTTAAAATTCATTAATCAAGTGTAAATATTGTTGTAGGTAATGTTTATCAAAATAAGGGAGAGATAATTAATACTTTTTTCATTGGAAAATAAGAAAGCCTTTCTACCGAATTTGGTGAAAATATTTGTTACCACCCTTGTCTGTGGATTCCATTTTCATGCAAGAAATAGATATTGCATATATAGGTATTTAGTTTATTTCCATAATAAGGCTTATCTTACTCTACAAAGCACGTATTTTATTGCATGATATATCATTTTGTGTAAATGTTGAAGCCTTCGCTCTTCTCAATTTTATAAGTGGGCAATTTTAAAATTCTACTTCATTTAATACTAAACATAAAAGAACGCAAAAGGGAGACAACACAGAGCAAGTGGACAAATTAGAGTAACGCTCCCTCATTGAAGAAAGGTGGGGACGCCCCAAAAGGATATTTAGTGTTAATGGCAGGTCACTAAATATTACAATTGAAACATAGAGCAGTATGCCAATAAAATTTACCACGAATAAGTGAAGAAGTGGTCCTATCAGGCCGTGTACGTAAATACCAGTTGACAGCTTTATCCATTTATTAATACAGTTTTAGTGCAATAAAGCGGAATCAACATTTACTTCGGTCTATCATTCGATAGGCAATTTCAAACATACTTGAATTTCGGGAAATCCTTATAGAACTGTTCCTTGCCGGTCATTCCGGATACTAGTGCGTCCGTGACTGTCAACCCGTCTCGACAAAGCTTGATGGCGGGCTGGAATAAATGTTTCCATGGTAACCGTCCTCCAAGTTTGTATGCTTCCCAGAGTCCTTGAATTTCTCCCGGAATGGCGATCGATTTACCTCCTGTAATTTACATGTAATTGTCGATTTTGTTGTTGACGGGTGTTGGTGGTTCTTTACTGTTGTTGATGATGATGTTGTTGTTTTTTTCTGTTGTTGTTGCTGTAGTTGTTGTTGCTGTGAAGACTTGGATGCTGTTGCTTGTTTATTCTTGTTTTATTGTAATGCTTGCTGTAATTGTTATGCATTGATTTATATTACTTTATTTGCAATCTTCCCTCGGCTCTAGTTCACGTGTTGATATAACGCACGTATTCTTGCTTGGAAGTCTTGTAATGTGAGCAAACATCAAACAAACCGTGTAAGACAACTTAAGTACATGATTATCTTAAAGCGGTGCGTGCAAACTTTAGCGCATGCTTATAACGCAGAAATACACAATCCACAACTTATCCATGATTTACGTGTTGCCTTGTAATGATTTGGATTCTCCCAATCATGGACAACAAGACATCTTTTATAATGTTGGCATATTCGCAAACTAACGAGTGATAAGCAATTTTCTTGTCTTGATATAAAGCGACATAGTTAGAGTTTTTCATAT
>RXXH01000235.1:0-14884 GCA_007844125.1 Sinonovacula constricta | reverse complement strand
TAAGACCCGCGGACCATAAATGCATGTAAGACGCTAGAAAATGAAATTTAAGGTACTGCAATATTTCATGGTTTTACAATAATTGTTTCTAAGACATACAATCTGATTTGTGTCACTGAAAAGCTCTGTAAAACAAAGGAGAGGCAACAATAGTTAAGTTAACATTAAAGAAATAATTGAAATTAGCTGTGTTTTAACAACTTAAATATCATAGTCACCACCTCGTGTTTCTGTAAATTTGTATATTCCATTCAGAGTCTGTAGTGTTTCTTTCAATGCTGTCTGTTGTTCTGAATGCAGGTGCTACGGAATCTTACGTTATGTAGTAAGTGGAAATATACTGACACAAACAAAAACGTTATTCTGACAATAGGAACTGGTATTTGTTTCAATAATATTGATTAATATGTCTTCAGGTAAACTTACCAGAATGAGCAATACATTCAATGAATGAATAAATAGTGTTTCATGATTGCCTTAATTAGGTTTGTCGTTCCCTGCCTAGAATATAAGATGTCAGGATGATGCGACTGAATAAGGTGTCATATTAGGTACTTAAGACATAACTTCATATTGCGGCATGACTTTGCTTCAAAAGAACACTGCCTCAAGTGGGATGACATTTTGAAAGAGTATTAACCTCGCACTAGTCGACCCCAACCCTTAACCAACAACACTAAAGTCAGACATTTTTTTACTAACTTTCCACCTACATAACATACCTGGGCGAGTGCGGATCCTTGTCCAGTGGCGGTTAAACTGACGGGCAAGGTAGCGTTGGTTGAGCTGGGCCACTGGCCATCAAGAACCTGGCAATATAAATGTCATCAAACTGGCTACAAATCGTGGTTTATGAGTACTAGGCACTTTTAAGACGTTTTGTGTCTGTAGATATAATTAGACGAATAAAAGAATACATTTAACAGTAATGTGTCATTTGGTGTAAATCTTAAGTTTCGAAAAGTAAATGCAGGCATCAGCAAAGTAGTATATACCAGTAAATATAAGCACATGTGATTTAAAGGAGCGAAAAACAATCACTCATATTTCATTTTGCGTTATCTTATGTTATTAATGATATGAAAAAATCACCCCCTGTTAAAATACCAAAACTTTACATATAGTTAATGTCGTTGCAGAAGACTGTATATACAAAATCCATTCCTACAAAAAGCGACCTGGACACAGCTGCAAGAGCTGGCAGTTTCTTTGCTCACAAAAATAACTTTGTTGAACCTAAACGGCATAAGGTTCAAAACGGTGCCTCCGATTCAATGTCTATCTGTGAATATACTGTTCTTTAGTTGTGTAAAATCAGTCCTAGTTGACCTTGTGATGATGGATTGGATGGATTGGATTAGCCGGCATTTTTGCCGATACTGCGCAGCGACATTTCTATCATTATAGCACAGGGGAACTTATGAGGTGCCCAGGGACTGAACCCGGTCGGTCCATTATACTGACACCGACGAGTCAGGCGTAATGCTGTCCCCTTAGCCCCGAACGTTAGGAGGGAAGCCACTACTACCAACTTTAAAGTCTTTGGTCTGACGCGGCCGGGGTTAGAACCCACGACCTCCCGATCCGCAAGCCGACGCTCTACCATCTGAGCTATTGCGACCGGTGTGTGATGATCCAGTTTTAGGATAATTTGTAATTTTCATATGTATTTGATATAATGTTCTCGGTTACATTATTGCTGTTTTGTCATATGTTGAGATTTCTAGTATAATCTGAAAGAGAAGATTTGTTTTATTTAGGCATTTTGTTGTTTTAGGTAGTGGTAGTTAAGATATCGTAATCAGTATATATATTTTTGCAAACAATAAATAGCCGATAACTTATACCTTATCTTTTCTTCACAGGGCTAAAACCGGACGTTTTTAGCATCATTATTCTTTCGTACCGATTTACAAGTGGAAATCCCTTCCTTTCGAACTTCGCCTTTGGTAAACTTGGCTCTTTAAAAATGAATGAGTTGGAACTAAATTAATGTTTAGGTAGAGTTACAATCAGAAAGGTCCGAAAAATTGGCGGAGTAAGGACTGTCGTATTGGCAATATAGCACCTGAAATAAGTTTCTGACAGAAACAGATAAACTAGCTAAGAGGAAGCTGCAGTATTGGTAGAGTGGGGGCTGTAAATTGGGTAGTGTATAGTCTGTTTAATTTGAAGATTATAGACTTCATATTGGTAGAGTAGGAACTGTAAATTTGGTAGGGTATGGTCTGTACAATTTGTAGATTAAAGACTTTATATTTATAGAGTAGGGCCTGTAAATTGGGAAGGGCATGGTCTGTAAAATGTGTAGATCATAGACTTTATGTTTGTAGTGTAGGGCCTGTAAATTAAGTAGGGTATGGTCTGTACCATTTGTAGATTAAAGATTATCATATTGATATAGTAGGAGCTGTACTTGTGGCTGACTTGGAGCTGCAAATATGGGAAAAACTAGAGGTAGTGCCTAGTAAATAAATAGATAATGGTTTAGTAGGGATTTCACTATTGTTTGAATATGGACTATAATATTGCTGGAGTAGGAAAAAAGAATAAGTTTCAACTGTCGTGTAGAAAAGTGTGTATTAGTCGTGCATGGGATAATATTATGACAGAATATATTTTAAGGGAGGTGGCATTTTGATCAAGTATAACCTATAAAATGATTTATAAGAAAGCGTTTAGCTGTTTAGTATAAGTTGAATTTGTTATGTCGTGCGGAACGTGTAAGTATATGCTATCCTGAATCAATGGTCTAGAAAGCATTAAATAGTGCTGCATAGGCTGTCAGAGCAAGAAGTAAAAAGACATGAAAGTATCATGCTTGAACCGTTTGTACATCCTGCAAAGATAACTATAATTTAGTAAGGAATTATTTTAGCCAATATCATTTGTTCTTGTTTTTTCTTTGTCCACTTTACTTTTGCTTATAAAGGAACCACCTTTGAGTAAAGATAAAGCAATCAGGTGGAATGTAATCTAATGGCAACTGATTAAAGTAATTGACTGTCATTGCAAAGTAGTGATTATTAAAAATATCTGACCTCAATATTAATCACACTAACCAAGCCTTTCTAAGCAAAACAATATTTTTTTAAGTTTGGTGACTGATTTCGGTATATTACGTAAACTTTTGGGAACATTTCTTTATTTACGGCCCTTTTTTTGCAAATGCTAATTGTTGATATAACATCATGCATTCTTATCTTTTAATAATGTATATAAATAACAAGTGAGACAAAAGGATTATTGATAGTTTTGGTGAAAACCTATTTAGTTACAGTCTATTGGGAAAGTTCTTTCAACTTATATATATTTTTATTTATCCCTTTCGACTACTACTTCCATGGAAGAATCAGTACCCAGGTAATACCAACATTAATATATTTCAGGGTAAATTATTGTAAGCGAGACTCTGGCGATCTCGATATCATTAATTCTTGTGAAATTTACTTAGATTCTTTTCATTACATTAGATTTTAAACGGCAAATTTTGATATTTCTTGGCTTTGTGGCTGTTGTCGTGATCAGTTTTTTTTATATTTTGCTAATGCCTTTGTATCGTAAAAGAAAGCAAAGATGTTGATACGGAAATTATAAGCAGCGAACAAAAATGTTTCATGAAGATTTCATCGAACAGCCACGCTGTAAACAGCAAAATCCGAAATGACGAGTGTGTAATCGTTTTGAAACTCAGCGCCTAGAAATGCTTGAAAATCACACTGGTGCTCATATATTTATTGTGCTTTTTTAAAAATGAGTTGTACAAAAGCTTTAATGACGTTAGAACAGTTAATTCAGAATTTAAATTAGATATCCGTTCCGTAATCGAGTTACAAGATTTGCACCATTTTATTAGAGATAACGTACTGTTCTGGGCATTGCTAGGCCATACTTCGGCAGTATATTGTACCTTTGGATTAGATCTGTCATCGAGTTTTCAAAATAAGGCACATGAACATGGAGAATGTTCTGTCTAATAAGATTGCTTAAAAGTTGTATGACACTTAGTTTAATATCATGTATTGTATGTACTTGATGTATTGAATTAGATTGAAGGTGGATCGTGTGAAAAGAACAAGATGTAATAGTTTTATTGGTTTAATAGTTATCTCGAATTGATTGAATACCTTCATACAAGGTAAATACTTTTGTTAATATTGCTTACTTTAAATAATCTGTTAAAATGAACGATCCAGTATATGTATCTGCATGTGTTGTCATTTTTATAGTATGTGTACTAAAACGCTTTTCTTTTTACTGATTAGCACTGTATTTGTATACATGACGTAGATCATGAAACCTTGATATAATGCCTGAATAAATTTACCGGATACTGAGAAATGAACTTTAATTTCGTGAATTGATTAAACTCGTTTTGTGCAATTTTAACATGATCAGTATAAGTTATTGTATTTGTTGTTGTTGTTATTGCTGGTGTTATCATGTGTTGTTGTTGTTGTTTAAATGTGTATGTCAGCTTTATAACACTGTTGGTTTTCTTTTCAATTTTTCACAATTTAGATGCACCTACATGTTTACATATTATTAATATGATTGTAAGTTTATCAAACATAAAAACTTACTGACTCCTGGTTGGTTGACATGTGTGTAGAATGCTTACTTTGTTGTGAGATGAACCTAAACGAGAAAGGTATTGTTATATGGGGTCAATGAGATAAACTCTAACATTGGAGATGTGGGCACATGTTTTCTTCTGTAAGTTTTGAACGTCGTATCTTTCAACAAGACTCATATAACAGGTGGCGTAGGCGGTTAAGGACTTTACAGCAAGACGTCCTAGGGTCAAGGATAAAACGAAAGCCATTTATTTATTTATTTATTATCTATCTATTTATTTATTTACATTTCCATCGCCTTAATTTATCGGCAAATTAGTTTCTGTATGTTAAAACTACAATTAAAATTGTTATGGAGAAGATAAAGAAATCTGTGTGCCAGCATTATATCGGCTTCAATGTAGCCATTGATAAAAAAAGTTATTTTGTGTGAATTAAATGTGTGTGTGTGTGGGGGGGGGGGGGGGGGGTCGGACTGGGCTTTCTGTGGGAAAGGGTCCCTGGTAATGACAGTTCACGGATTTTTTAAAAGGATTCGCTATGCTTTTTATTTGACGGCGTGCTTTGATTATATCAATGCAGCAGCCTACAGCAAAGTATAAAGCGGACAAGAACAAACATCACAGTAGCATGAAATAACTAATATGACAATAATAATGATAGCATTATACTATCTTCAATATAGTCATTGATAAAATAAGTGATTTTTGTGTGAATTCAATAGGTGTTGGGTTTTTGTTTGGCAGGGCCTTCTACAGGAAATGGTCTCTGGCAATAATAAAAAAGCTCACGGCTTTTTGAAAAGGTTTAGCTGGTCTTTATTCAAACAGACTACCGCGTGCTTTGATTGTATGCTACAACAAAGTATATAGCGGACATGAACAGACATAATAGTGGCAGGCAATAACGACTCCATCCATAACATTCATCCAAATTATTGTTTAATTATGGCATTGATACCGTATCAGCATATTGAGAGAATGGCATGTTAGAGACTAGAATTTTTGCGATGGGGTAGGTAACGAAGGTGGTAAGTAATAATAAGAGTATATAAAAGTATTTATTTGCACAATAAGGGTTGCGTAAGCGTCCTTTTTGTGCTACATGATGCAACATCATCGCAGTATTTAAGTACTGTAAACCGTTCTTTATAGTATGCTTCGGATATATTTTAAAGTGACCATGAGGTATTTTGCGTGTCAGTTTATATAGTGTATAAATATATCTTGTAATTGGTGCAAGCTAGCAGTGATTAAAATGACGAAAAATGAACCTTAATTGGGTAAGCGTAAATATTGGGGTAAGTTTCAGAATAAGACACCAATGTATCAATCTAAGAAACGTGTTATGCTCTCGCGCATTAATTTCTGTTTGGCATCCTTTTAAGATGCTGCTGATAAGCGTTCGAATTTTGAGCTGCGGACCTTGGATCCGTTCTTGTAGGAAAGTCTCTAAGAGTAACCTGGTGTGCGCACCGAGAGAGCAGATGACTGTTTTTGTTCAATATCATCAATCATGTTTGATGATATTAAAGTCTTGTGATCGATCAATCCAGTCCACTGAAAGATTGTTTAATTCCCCTTAGTGACAACGTGAGGTGTATGTTCAAGACTGTTAACAATTAAATCAAGGCATAAGGCACCAGCGTCTTAGCAAACATAGGCATCCAGAATGCCATATAACAGACCTATACTATTGTTTAACTTGTAACGCGTTTTAAATCATGTGATTAAGCAATGTGATTAAACCGTCTGGGGGCGGCTGGCTATAATACACTGACTTGATCAATCTTGGAACTAAATAGCAATTCCTGTTAGATCTTTAATTTGTGTACTGATCAGAGCATCCAATCTATTCGTGTATTAATCAACAAACTTCATTTTTCAATTTAAATAGATTAGACGATCACTTCTTTCAAACACCAGACAGCAGAAGACAACGATTTATAAAGTTGTATTTTAAACTTTTCTTTTTCTAGACCTTCTATGTTTTAAGGAAACAAACATACGCGGAGACTGCAGGAAAGGAACATCAAACGAACTGCTAAATGGTAGAGAATACGACATTTTCATAGGCTGTGGTTAATTTACTTGCTCTCGCCAAACACAAGGCATGGTACTGAACCCAAAAGTGCCAGAAAAATATACTTTCTGTGTAAATACTATTGTATAGATAAAGTGACAAAGATAATATGTTTATAGCACGTTGCTTTCGATTCAGTAATATAATATATATAAACAAGTATAAGGTTAGCTTCATGATTGGTCGAACAAGACGAATTTCGAAATTTGCTCAATGTACACCGTCAAGCTTATAATGTACTTAAACTGCCTCTGCAGACAAACGCGTAATTAATTCAGAATATGTGCAGCCTATTTCATTACGGAAAACGTCAGCTGGTACAGTTGACTCCTTCTTCCACACCCTATTCTCGCATGTTTCTTTTCTGTAGGCTGAGCAATCACAAAATTGCAAAAGGTCAAATCACCTCCTACAGACTTATAACGGGATTTGTACTAAAATGAAAACGCATAAGGTTCAGCCTTTATGCCTCGACAGAAAAGCTGACACTCCTTTCAAGCTTAGCTTTCGCTTCCGCTTCAGTACAGACTACGCATTAGCCACAAAAAATATCATATGATCAAAAATTGCGATAATTGCCCATTGTAAAATCTCATAGGTTTTCAGTGAGATAAGAAACCCACAGAAAAAAAGCAAATTTGTCAAATTTGCTGCGTTTTATTTATTTATCTTTTTTATTTATTTATGTATGTTTTCTTTTATCTTTCTTTCTTTCTTTCTTTCTTGTTATTTATTTATTTATTTATTTATTGTTGATGTTTAAGTCTGTATGGCTAAAAATAACCAATAATCTGCCATCTAAGAAACAAAACTATCAAACAGGTTCTTCACTTGTATTCAAATAAGCTATAAAAACAAAGAAATAAAAATTTTATTGAATAAAACACATTTCACTCAATTTGAGTCCGCAATTTTACTTAATCATTTGAGTATTTTAAGGAATATTAAAGATAAAGACCTTATGACCTGCGTTCGAACCACTATTAATAAATAGTTTGTTCTTTTAGCATTAAAGAGTAGACCCACATCAGAACTCTAATAAAAAGGTAACAAAAGGCGTTGCAATTTGCGCGGTCATTTTGCCAATTTCTTTTCTCATAATTGAAGAGTACTATTTTCTAGACACGCTTTTTATTGGGCCAAGAAATTACACATTGAATTATTCCACGGACAATATAAAGCAAAGTGGTATGTGTGAACGTGGGTTACCGACTATGCAATCATGAATACTTGCTGAAATTTCTGTGACATTAAAATTTTAAATAACCTTATAACCATACATGGACAGGCATATCATCACAAGCATAGCAGACCGCACAGAACGTGTGGCGTAAATAGAACACAAATAAGCTATTACTTTTATACCACTGACTGCCTACAAAAATTTATAGTTCATTTATTCAGATCTTCAAGAGCCATATTTGAAATGTAGCGTTTAGGAAAAGGACATAACATTTACATTGTCAATATGATAATAAACAAAGTACAAAATCGCGTTTACATTTTGTCACTGAGTAGGTCGTTTACATCCACTATAAGCTAATCCATGAACACTGTGACGTAGCAACCGCGAGTTCTTCTTCACGAGCGATAATGTCGTGATTTTTTTAGCTGATACTCAAATCATTAGATAGACACGCGCACCCGCACACACCTGCGCACCCATACACACCTGCACACACATACACACCCGTACAAACCCTCGCACCCGCACACACCCGCGCACTCATACACACCCGCACACACATGTAAACACACACATTGCAGGCAGACCGATGCACGGTTCAAGTGCTTCGGTCTGTTATGGAATGTGATAATTCACTGTTGATAAGTAATAATATATAGACTTGTTAAATCGACAAACTGTCCAACATCGTTAGATATTGACGGATTTGACCAATTAAATAAAACACGTCCACTTAAAGTCTATATACGGTATGGGCCAATGGTAGTAGAACATGCTTTGTTGTTGCTGCTGTTGACTTTATTGTGTCTGACCACTGAGCACCCATCCCAATCAACAGATTTCTATCACAAACATTAAATGAAATAATAAACATATTCTGGACCTTGTTTGTGTCTATAAACAAACATCGATTCCTTCCAGTGTCAATTGTTTTCAGGCACATTTTAGTTCTAAGTCGTCTGTTACACGCTTTTTTACGCATTTTGATATAACTCGTTCTGGCTTTGTGTATTCTGATAAACATTTTCTGGATCCGGTTCTGGGACGTGTTGAATACTTGCTAGAATCACGTCATGGCACAAGAGGTATTGACCCTGAAATATAGACATGTATACGATTGTTTGTTGTTGTTTTTCTGTCATAGCTTTTAACACAAACATTTAACAACCGGATTCCTTATGTACCTGAATTGAAAAAAAAAGACTTTGAACATAATAGTAGAATGGTACATAATGGAAAGCTGTATTATTTAAGACTTTATTTATATTTACTTTTAAAACATATTTAACTAAGAATAGCACATCAATTTAAGAAAATAGTTTGCAAAATGTATGTATGTATGTTTAATCCTATAAGTCAGAATATGTTTTTTTTTAGAGTACGACTAGCATTTGTTTATTCTGGTAACTTCAATACTTGTATGGTGGACAAGTCCCTATGTTTACAGTATTACCCCGACCGGGAAGGACATGATCTCACTTTTTGAGAGGCTAAAGAACTACATGTCGTCAACTCTAACCGCTCTTCCTGTGCGAAGTTATTATATGCGTCGTGAAAATAAACATATTCAAACATAGGTCTATTACATACAAACGATGGAATGATGCTTTTTCTGCGGGCTTTGAACGATTTGACAGTCTCCACGAAACAGACATGACCGTCGTCGACATGTATTCGCTGTAGTTCGTTTAGCAGTGCACAAAACATTCCAGACTGTTGACTGCCATCTCTGAAAAGACCGAGGTGTTGCTTAGTTAGTAAAGTAACGTTTGTTTCAAGTTGTGCATGTTCATACTTATTTATCGTAGTTCTCTAGTGAGTGTGCGCACGCGTTTTCTGTACGACAAAGATAATTTTGAAGATAAGGAAAATTATAACAAGTGAAACTTTTAACATAAAACATTAACGTAAATTGTACTTGTTTTTAACTAACATGTGTTGTTTTATAATTGTTGTTTTGTGTTTTTTTCTTTTGTTCATTTAAATATACACCACTAAGTTGCGATTATTATAATGTTTATATATTTTTATAATAATTTCCTAACTGCATATGAATATCTGGGAAAATTTACCGCCACACTGCAGGGCAATTAAGATATCTCTGTACATCATAATTATTCTCCTACCTCTTTGGAACTCGAACCCATGCGATAGGTACTGTGAAGTTGGTGGTGTCAGTTAACTTTTGGCCTCTGACGATTTAGTTAATGTTGATATATTGACATAATAGCATATATTATTAATAAAATACATACAGCAGCTTAAATATGTGTTTTTTTGCCGATGTTTCTTTCTTCAAGAATGTTTTGTCAACGAGGAACCAAATTGCGTTTGAGATATTCTTTCTTCTTAGATGGTAAATTTGAAAACTTTTTAACAATTTTCTGATTTAAATTCAATTTAATAATCAATTGCTACCTGCAGAAAACGAGAAGCGGACTTCTTTCTGTTGGTGGGTGAATATTCAAGACTTTCCTCAGACCGTAAACCATCTCAGAAACGTTCTGATTTGTGGCTTCAGAGGAGGGCCAAAAGTTGCATTCTAACACTGTGAGTGTATGATGGTCAGCCTCCTGGAAGAGAAATAATGTACTTTTGACTATCTGGAAGCTTTTTGTAAATAATTGACTGTTTTAAAATTTCCAGTGTCTTTTCTGCTCTCCGAAGGCATGCAAAGTCTTTCAATTAATCTAGTTGTATACTTCTAAAATGGCAGTTCAAATGTGAAATTTAATATTCACTTATCCGTTTGTTGAGGGACCTTAATCTAACTATTAGAACTAGATTCTTACCTTGTTTGTAGGAATTTGGTGTATAGTGACTGCAGAAAACTTAAGATTTTTCCAATTTTGAACTTTTGGAAACACTAGAGATTTGAAACATGATTGAGATTAGAATATTAATTGAAATTAGAATTAACTTAAAAAGCTTGAGTGCTTTTTTAACACACAAGCACATTAAAAATAATATTAATTATATTTCTTTATATAAAGTATATCAAAATACCTTCCAACAACGGAGATAATTAAAACATTTACTTCGTTTCAAAATATTAGAATAAGAGACTAAAAGTATAAAAACTGCACATTGAACATATAATATGGTTCATCATAATACATCAGAAATATATTTCCTTGCTGTATGTATTTACAAACGTGTCAATTAAGTTTACTTTTCAGTGTCCATTTCGTTAAGCAAAGACTTAACTCACTTGTATCTGTGAATAATAATAAGTTCGAGTTATGATTTCAGAACTGTTGTGGACACTATGGAGAGTTGAAAAATACAAAACAGTAGCTCCATCATAAAATAAATATTGGTAAGTAATTATGTTTAATGTATCTATCTACATGGTCACGTAAATACTGAAAATGTTACAATATTTACGTACTTTATTCACATCAAAGCATTTTTCGGTAAAGATGTCACTAGGCTCTTCATTAACCATTGAGACCTCGATATGCTGAAACTTGCCGCATATATTTCCTCCAAACAAAGGTTTCTAAAATAAAGGTATGATTGCACGTGATATACAAGATATACAAATCCGCACAAAATTATTGAGATTTAGAATCTAATATATTCATCGTGTGTAAATGACAGTAAAAATAACTAAAGATTGTACTAGCTTGTCTTCAAAATAAAAACATCACTTTAAATCCGAATATTTTGTTATTTATTATAAACCGTGTGCAAATGTGCAAATTAAAATGAAAAAAGGTTAACAAATTAACAAAAGGATTAACATTTAAACAAGTCATCGGTGGTGATACTTAATCCATGTTTAGAAACGTACAATTGGAAGTACATCATGCAAATTTTGCTTGAGACTGTAATAAAGTAACATTAGCTAAAAACTATTTTATTTACAATATAAACGTGTAAAGGATTAAAAGCCGAACCTTGGAATCTGGTATAACTACAGCGGTGTTGACATTGTGATCCAGAACATACGTCCATAACTCCAAGGGTTTTATCTTATTTGGCATTCCGCAGATAATAAACGTCTCCTTGTCACAGAAGTTCTAGAAAAAAAAGTTTTCTTCAACTGGCATTAAAAAGTATACATGCAGGGCACACGATTTATTGCATTTTGTATTGTGTTGAATATTCCTGGGGAACTTGTTTGACATGCGATATGTCAACATTCTGTTTTCTTCTTATTATTATTATTATTATTATATATATATATATATATATATATATATATATATATATATATGTTAACCGGGGTTTATAAAAATAACAGTTCCGGTGCAGGTTCAATAGTTTCTTTATTTCACGTTAAGAATATTATTCTTATTAACTGAGGTTATATAAAGCCAACAACAAATTTACAATAAAATCTCACTAGAAATAAACACACCACCCCGGGCAGCAGTTATTAAAGTACCGGTATACTAGATTTAAAAAATTTAAATCTCTAGCAAAAAATGCTAACTGGTCGAAGACCTAGCCCAAAGTGAAGTTTAATTAAGATGTTAGTTCTGAGACTGAAAAGAAGTATGCATGCTGATTGGTTAGTATTTATAGATTGTTATGATCTATTTAGAAAGATAAGTTACCAAACCAGTTCTACCATACTACTCACTCAAGACAGTACAGACAAGACACAGTGGACAGAGACTGGACACACCAGACTGGACACACATTACTAGACAAAACATAACTGACCACTCACACTAAAGGATTGCTAACTAGGACAGATACATGAATAAAATAGTAATAATAATAATAATGATAATAATGAAGCCTGGGTAACATATATATATATATATATATATATAATATATACATATTATACACCAAGAAATTGATATGATTAAATGAAATGTTTTATTACCTGCAGATAGATCGGCTCAAACTCTTTGCAACTTTCACTTCTGTCATTACCTGGAAAAGATTGATGACTTGGGAATTCCCATTATTTTATCATACAGGGTGTTTCAAAATATATGTAACACTTTCAAAGCAATGTTGGTAAATTGAAAGAATCAACTGACCTCATATCATACCTCATTTTAAAATGTCAGACAATATAGTTTTCTTATTACTTATCACTGGAAAAGTTAACGTCATGACGTCATGACGTCATTGATGACGTTTTATGTTTTGCCAATATATCGCTGTCCAGAGTACAATGTCAGAAAATTTTAAAGTAGTTTTATAAAAGAAAAAACAACAGTTTTTTGTGATGAGAAATATGAACAGCGGTATCCAAAGTAAAAGACAATCAGCAAAATTTAAGTTGATTTCACGGGGTTCGGAACTTGATCATTGGCGGAATAACCAGAGGTGTTCCCGGGCAGTGGGTCACTCAGAAAATGTTATGGAGATTTATATCGTTGCCAAAGAAACATATCAAAGATCGATAAGAAGGATGTCGTATGATTGAACCAATGAATGTACTGTTTCAAGTGTTCCCACAACTGTACGGTATGGTCTGTATCTCACGCCATATTATATTCCTACACTTCAACATTTGAAAGAAAAATATTGCAGAAATACTGGATTTTATGACACGGATGACGGATGTCATAAACATTAAATGGTTAAGTAAGGAATCTTACTTTTGCTTGGAACTTCAGTTAAATAAACAGAATATTCGCTTGTTGTCAACTTTAAAATCAGTCATTTTAGTTGATCTACCAATGATGCAAAAGTTACTGTGAAGGCACATTTGAATGTGAATGGTGTAATTGGACCTTACTTCTTTGAATACAGTAACGGTGATACTGCAACAGTGAACGGTACTTACAGCACTGAAGCAAACGTTTTTGCCAACACTTCGACGAAGAGGTATTGAATTTGAAGAATGTGGTTCCAGCAGGATCCCACGAAGTTTTGGAATAACTTGGAACAAGGTTTGAATCAAGAGTGACAGAGATACCATGGCTAACTCATTTGCCGGAGCTTTGCCCATTGTTTTTTTTCTGATGGGTTCCCTCAAAGACAATAAGTACAGAGTCCAGCCTAAGTATACGGAGGTTTTAACGGCATCAATTTCTTATGAAATGAAACTGATAACAACCCAAACCTATAGGACGGTGATATATAGGACGGTGATATATAGGACGGTGATAACCAATTTGATGAAGAAAAATGCATGCGGTGTGACGTCATAATGAACGTCAAAACACCTGCAGATGTAAAAAGATGTGTTTTAAAGGTGCCGGCCGCCTTTTTATTTTATAATACGTAACATACAGTACACGTTATAAGACTGTATATATACCTATTACATGGTAAAAAATTGTTTGTTTTTTCTTTATCTAGAATAAACTTAATAAGGTTTGAAAATGTCATGTATATATGCAAACCCACATAAGCAAAACATAAGCATGATTCAGAAGTACATATCAACCATTGGAGGTTCATATTTGTGTAGTATACTAAACGTGGCCAGGTTTGTCTTGAGTGACGCTAAACGGGTTTATTTTTTTAATTCTCTATTTACGAAATACTATTAGTTTTTCTGTGGTGGATGTACTTTCATATACGATATTTAGAATATTATTATTTAAATTGTTGAGAGTTAATTTAAATAAACAATCACATCCAATAGTTCTCGTTTACTATAACTGTATGTCAAAGTTCTTTCTTTTAAAAAAGTAAGGAATATTACTTAATTGAGTATAATTGTATCAAATACCTACTAAAATCTAGCACAATAATGCCCCTCTTAAACTAAAAGAAGGATCTCGCGAATCGGCCACTAAGGCGGAAATACCAGCATGATACTTATTCAAGCAACGTAACTCACCACTGAGATTTGCGTAAACGTTGTCTTGCTCCTGATCTGGGGTTTCGAAACTGCTTTCAATTAGCTACAAAATAAAAACAGAATATAACGTACATTTTAACGTATTTTAGACTGGCGGCAAAAACTACCAGACTTCTAATAAGCTATATTCTAAAGTCACTCATTTTACGAACTGCAGCTCAATCATGGGGGTGGACGTGGCACTGCAACCGAAGATAGCTAAGAGAAGACAATTGCATTGGGATAAAAAAAAGGCGGCTACGGTGGTCATTTTGT
>RXXH01000267.1:0-20184 GCA_007844125.1 Sinonovacula constricta | reverse complement strand
ATCTGTTGTATCACGTTCATTTTCCTTTTTGGTGATCATTGACCTTCGCCTTTGTATCTATTGTATCACGTCTCTTTACCCTTTCTGGTGACCATTGACCTTCGCCTTTGTATCTATTGTATCACGTCTCTTTACACTTTCTGCTGATCATTGACCTTCGCCTTTGTATCTATTGTATCACGTCTTTATCCTTCCTGGTGATGATTGACCTTCACCTTGTATCTATTGTATCACGTCTCTTTACCCTTTCTGGCGATCATTGACCTTCGCCTTTGTATCTATTGTATCACAACTCTTTATCCATTCTGGTGATCATTGACTTTCCCCTTGTATCTATTGTATTACGTCTCGTTATCCTTTCTGGTAATCATTGACTTTCGCCTTGTATCTATTGTATCACAACTCTTTATCCTTTCTGGTAATCATTGACATTCGCCTTGTATCTATTGTATCACGTCTCTTTACCCTTTCTGGTGATCAGTGACCTTCGCCTTGTATCTATTGTATGACGTCTTTTTTCCTTTCATGTGATCAGAGACCTTCGCCTTGTATCTATTGTATGACGTCTCATTATCCTTTCTGGTGATCATTGACATTCGCCTTGTATCTATTGTATCACGTTTTTTACCCTTTCTGGTGATCAGAGACCTTCGCCTTGTATCTATTGTATGACGTCTCTTTATCCTTTCTGGTGATCATTGACATTCGCCTTGTATCTATTGTATCACGTCTTTTACCCTTTCTGGTGATCAGTGACATTCGCCTTGTATCTATTGTATCACGTCTCTTTACCCTTTCTGGTGATCAGTGACCTTCGCCTTGTATCTATTGTATGACGTCTCATTATCCTTTCTGGTGATCATTGACATTCGCCTTTGTATCTATTGTATCACGTCTCTTTACCCTTTCTGGTGATCAGTGACCTTCGCCTTGTATCTATTGTATGACGTCTCATTATCCTTTCTGGTGATCATTGACCTTCGCCTTTGTATCTATTGTATCACAACTCTTTATCCACTCTGGTGATCATTGACTTTTGCCTTGTATCTATTGTATTACGTCTCTTTATCCATTCCAGTGATCATTGACATTCGCCTTTGTATCTATTGTATCACGTCTCTTTATCCATTCTGGTGATCATTAACTTTCGCCTTGTATCTATTGTATTACGTCTCTTTATCCTTTCTGGTGATCATTGACATTCGCCTTTGTATCTATTGTATCACAACTCTTTATCCATTCTGGTGATCATTGACTTTCGCCTTGTATCTATTGTATTACGTCTCTTTATCCATTCCAGTGATCATTGACATTCGCCTTTGTATCTATTGTATCACAACTCTTTATCCATTCTGGTGATCATTGACTTTCGCCTTGTATCTATTGTATTACGTCTCTTTATCCATTCTGGTGATCATTAACTTCGCCTTGTATCTATTGTATTACGTCTCTTTATCCTTTCTGGTGATCATTGACATTTGCCTTTGTATCTGATGTATCACGTTTTTTACCCATCCTCCTTATCACTGACAATCGCCCTTGTTTGCATCGCAAAATTGCATAACATTCCATGGTTACAGAAATAACAGATACAAAGGAGATGTCGAAATTCATCGAGACTACATGGACTGTATCAGGTCTTCAAATCAAATAAACCACTCGTTGTTTTCACATGGAATTTCCCTCCAGCCCAATAATGATAAGATTTCCGCGACGGTTTCAAGGAACAAAAGTTAGATTGATGTGGGAGAAACATTCGCTCGGGTTGCTGTTCATCGCACCGTAATAACATTATTTAGATAAATTTATCCACCATTGTATTAAAATAAAAATGTCAAAACAAATTACAGTGCCAAAGGGAGATAACAAACACTGAACCGTGGAACGGTCAATCAGAAAATTGGAATGCTTAAACCAGTTTAATAGGGCTCTAACCTCGAATTTGTTTCCCAATTGCAAGCAGTGAAAAGAAAACAGATCCTTTTAAAACAAAACCGGGCAAGTGATGACGTATTTTCAGACCTTAGTTATGACGTCATTAAAAAGGACGTAGTGAAATTATTAAAATATCTATTTGTATTAGGGTGAGTAGATACGCCCTGTTCCTATAAGAAATATTATGTCTGGACTATCATTTAGAACAAAATTAAGAAAGCGCGTCTTTCTGCTTATTATGTGTTTTGTCTCGTGATAATAAAATGAAGACACAACATAAACGTATATTTTATTGGTGAAGTACATCTTATTATGTTTAACATACTGTTAATGTTTACGATTTCACACTGTATAAAGTTGACAATTTATAACAATGTGTAACTTACTATGTGTAGATACTTGGCGACATCCTGACATGTTCGAAAATATATATAACCGACATGTTCTGAATGAAACTGCTGAATTGATTTGTCCACTTTTATTATAAAAATGATCAACATTTTGGATTCGTGCACAAGTCACTGTGGAATAAGAAAGCATATTGTGCTTACTTTTATAGTATAGTTAAATACCTCCAAAACGCAGTTCAGACCGGCCGCAATTGCTCAATTGGTAAAGCGTCGTATTGCGAGGTCGCGAATTCAAACCCCGGCCGGGTTAAACCAAAGACTTTAAAGTTGGTAGTAGAGCGGCTTCCCTCCAAACGCTCGGGGCTAAGGGGACAGTATTACGCCTGACTCGTCGGTGTTAGCATAATGGACTGGCCGGGTTCATTCCCTGGGCACCTAATAAGTATCCCTGTGCTATAATGACAGAAATGTCGCTGCACAGTATCGGCAGAAATGCCGGCAAATCCCAATCCCTCAAAACACAGTTAACCCATTTTAAAATAGAAAAAAGTGTAGGTTAATGTTTAATTGATAATAGCTAAGGCTTAAATGTTTATCAGGACCAACCAGTCCTTACCTCCATTGCCTACATTGTTTGCTGTAGTCTTGTTGCGGCGTCTCTTTATGTTTTGTAACATTTGCTTGTAGTTTCTATCCTGTATTTTGTGTTACAGATGGCATTTACTTCAAGGAGAGATTTATTTCGCCTTTGTGCGCTAGTTGTTAGTGTATCGTGTTGTGCTTTTTTGGTTGGGGATTTTATCGACACGAGCTTTTTTTTTTTTTTTTTTTTTTATTGTTTTTTTTTTTGTCGTATAGATATATTGTTGGTTAATTATGGTCTCTTTCGATATTCAGCTATCATTACTGAATAGAGATCACATTAATCCGAGTAGAACCGCTTACATAATGTTTAAAGAAATTAATTGTGTAGAAGTCTTGTAATATTTGTTTGGAGTTTCTTAGTTAATATTCATCATTGGCATTGCAAAATAAGTGTTATTAAATAACTTTACGTATAAGTCCTATAAAAACACATGCCACGTTCAATAACACGACGGCCTGCTTTAAAACAGTGCCAATATCAATATCACTTTTTCGGCCCCGAAGTAATTACTTGAAGTAATTTGATTGGCTAATAAGACCAGGCCAAAAATGATATAGTTTTCAGCAAGAAGCTCTGGGAAATGGCAGTCATTTTATTTTAACTCGGTCTATGTGTAGAGGCCGACAGGTTGCATAAATTTATTAACCAAAATATTCTCAGTTTTCAAACATTCACGGTATGAATTGGTAGTGTTTAACCGAATGTGTTATTTTACAACGTGTAGATTTTACAAAACCACAAACAACATTTTCTGACTTGGATTAATGCAAAAAACTATTTTTATTAAATGTGAAATGTTATAAGCACATGTAGTTTTTCGAGCTTGTGTCTATATTGTTGAAATGTGTTGTGCTGCTTTTTTGTGTTATTCAACGACAATGTTCTCTTTTTTTTATAATTGTCTCATTGATTAATAGTGGCCGGCATTCAGCTATCATTATTGAATTAATATCACCTAAATCTGAGAATGATTGTTTGAAAACTGATAATATTTTGTTTGATTAATAATCCTTTAAAAGTAAAAAGCTTATTATTTCTATTGTTTACTCTATTTTATTTCGATAGTATCTTCCACACTTTACTTTAATATAAAAATACCATAGCCTTGCCCGGATAATGTTTTATAATAATAAAAACATAATAAATGACATAATTTTAGACTTAAAAATGACTCTTCAATAGCCGTTCCAAATAATAATGATAATAAGATGATGCTGGTGATGATGATGATAATAATAATAAATAAATAAACAAACAAACAAACAAACAAACAAATAAATAAATAAATAATAACTGATTGGCCAGGGGACGGTAGCTGTGGTATAAGTCGGTTAGACCACTCCACTCGTTGTCTATCCTTTACATAAACCTTTAAACAGCATTACCGTATCAATTTTCTCGCACTTTTGCAGCTAACAAAAAATTAGCATATTATGGCAGATAACTTGCAAAGTGGAAAATTTGCATTTTGGGAGAATCGATTCTATTTTCGGTTAATATCTTCGAAAATATAGACTAGTTGCGTTCATACAAACTGTATACTTTAGGGTGAAGCGGTGATTTTTATGTAAATCCTTTGGTAAGTGAATCACTTTAAGTGATGTATGTTTGATATGGTGTATGATCTGTTAGTTTGTTGATGTTAACATTCTGAACTTGACTATGTGTGAATATACATGTATGTTTTGTCTAATAGACTTATATTAAAGGTGGCATCCGTCAGTTTGTCTATATTAAATACACGTTACAATACATTTTCCTATTTGGGGGAATCAGGGTATGATTTCTACATAGTACAAATCATGAAAAGTCGTTTTAAAAATTCAATCTTTTCAAAGCTATAAATAAGCACGTTATGAATTTTTGCTCAAGATATATATCGACGTCATAGCGAATAAGCCGGATGATGATATAACGTGATCGCACAAATACGTGGTCACGTGGCTTTACTAGTTGAAAAATAGCTAACTGTGCAGCTTATCTCGGATAAGTACATATAATACATGATTGTAATGGCGAGTGGAGTGTTATGTTTCACTTAGATAAAGGATATTATTTTGCAGCATCACTTAGATATAGGATATTATTCTGCAGCATCACTTAGATATAGTATATATTATGCAGCATCACTAGATATAGGATATTATTCTGCAGCATCACTTAGATATAGGATATTATTCTGCAGCATCACTTAGATATAGGATATTATTATGCGGCATCACTTAGATATAGGATATTATTCTGCGCATCACTTAGATATAGGATATTATTCTGCGGCATCACTTAGATATAGGATATTATTCTGCAGCATCACTTAGATATAGGATATTATTCTGCAGCATCACTTAGATATAGGATATTATTCTGCGGCATCACTTAGATATAGGATATTATTCTGCAGCATCACTTAGATATAGGATATTATATGCAGCATCACTTAGATATAGTATAATAATCTGCAGCATCACTTAGATATAGGATATTATTCTGCAGCATTTCGTGGATCTTTTCAAGTAACAAAATTTATTTGGGTTGAGAGGGAAAATGGTGTACAAACTGTCGAACACCGCCTTTAAGATTACATAAACATTATCACCTGTTGCAATAGTTGAGAGCTGTATTGGATTACTTAAATACATATCGGCTGTTAATGTAGTACTAAATATAGATTTATCAAAAAAATTAAACGAGTATCAAATTTCTACAATGCGAATTCAATATACACTAACCGTGTTCTTTTAGATTAATAAAATGTTTGAATACTGAAATTACAGTTCGCATCTTTGTTTCATTTTTAATACTGAGTTAGGATGTCTTGGTGTCTTATACTAGAGACATCTTCGTTTAATGTTTATAGTGAAGAAAGACGTCCCGGTTTCTTCAAGTCTCCTTTAATTCACTGCTGGATATTTATAAAAACAAATATTGTTGTGTTATGTCTCAAATCATTTAAGTTGGCTAATTTATCTGATGACCCAATACTTGTCTAGTGTATGCTATCGTCGGCAATTCACGTTAACATTCGTAGCTACTCGGGGGTATCCGGACATTTCGGAATACTGGCCGAGGTGTTCCGAATGCCACGTTCATTCATACCACTCAATCGGAACTCGTTGGGTAATTCCGTCCTCGCGACAATCAGCCCTCGGATGTATCTGGTGCAATAATACTTACAGAAATCACGATCGCGCTTTGTTCGCAGGAAGTTGGAAGAAGAATATGACTAAAATAGCCTAGTTCGCACAATACAAAACAATGGCATCGTGTGATAGCTGTGTGTCAACTGCGCTGGGTAAATTAAAATTGGATGATTTAAATTTGAAGCAGCAACAAAATGAAGTTTTACAGGCATTGTTTGAGGGAGAGATACGTTGGTCGTGTTGCCACGGCTTTGGAAAAACGTTTGATATATCAGATACTACCCTATAAGTTGGCTGAAAGTGTGCGTTCCTGTACCCAATATGTAACTGTATTATTATTGCATTGTGTAGAAAAACAATGTTTATCCACTGCAGTGAACAGTCATCCGAGCGGCCATCTTTGTTTTGACGTCTGTCACAAAAGTAGTCCCCCGTTAGGGAAATGACCGAGGTGATCCGGCTACCTACATACGTCTGAGAGATGAATCGTGAATTATTCGAGGTGTTCCGATTATCATACGACTTTGTGAAAACTGAACGTTTACTTTGGGCTCCGACGATGGCCGGTCACTAACAATGAATCTATTCCAGCTGGCCTGTTTTTTATAAAACATCAATCAACTCGTAGGCAGAATATATTACTCTGCGGCTTAAATAACGAATGTGTATTTTAAATATAATGTTTCAACATTCACTTTTCATTAACACACTATTGAGCGTGTTCACCTTGCTGGAGCAAATCCCACACATTTACTTTATGATTTTTATCGAAATTATGAACACCACATTTACAAACTTAAACATATTCATGACTCATAACTCCATTTGTGTCGTTTCTTAAACGTGGTCTCCGACAGTTTGCCTATGTCTTATGTATGTAACAATATCTGTAAATAAGAAAGATTGGGCTTCCTGCTAAAAATAGACATCGACGTCACAGTGGATAACGTGGATGAGCTAAAAAAAAGCGGCACATGGATTTCTTGGTTTAAAAATAGCTAACTGTGCAGCGTTGCTCAGATAGAAAATACATGTTTGTAATGACGATTGTGGCGTTATGGTTCACTTTCCGGACCGGTGCAGGACATCAATAAACAACATCTGACGAAATCAAATCTGTTTAGATAACAATGGTTTACTAAGATATCTAATGAAAACAATTTTGGTCCAAACTGTTTGATACCACCTTTAACAAACAATTTAACCCTTTTATCCTTATGCCTTTGAATGAAAATTTGGGTCAATTACCCGCCACATCATAATAAACAGATTCGTGAAAAGTTAATTTCTTTTTAAACAAAACGTTGAAGGTTCTCATAATACTTACCAGACATTAGGAACAAAATTATTTTATTCATCACGATATCATACATGTCATGAAACTTTGCACGCGATTATATAAAATAATGCGTTCGGTTGATGGAAGTACGTAAGGCGCATGCGTACGTTCATACAACACATATTAAATGCTATACGATATATGTATATAAGAGGGAGGGATGGATAGAAAAGAGAAGGGAAATATTTGGATAAAGAGACAGAGATAGAGACAGCTGGAGAGGAAGGGAGAGAGAGAGAGAGAGAGAGAGAAGAGAGAGAGAGAGAGAGAGAGAGAGAGGAGAGTTATATTTAGAAAATATATTTTAAGTTACTACAATTTACGCAATGTTGTTAGGTTGTTTTCCCTATTTGGTTGTTCTTTTTCACCCCGCGTACTTCCTTGTTAATGTTTAAGACTACCAACAACCGACGAAATTGCATATTTTATTTATTTATCACAGTTTAATACTTACGTAATTAGTCAAATTTTACAAAATAACAAAACCTTCCAAGATCGGGTAAAGTTTTGGGTGAAGGTCATATGAACGACATGTAAGCTTGGTAAGCAATATGAAAATGGCTAAGTATCTCAAAAGTACAACTACAATGTTACCCACAACATTAACAGGCCGCGTACAAATATTTTTACCATACAACTATACGCAAACTATCTAACATGTAATTATCTGCCGTACTTTCTACCGACATGTAGGATACTCTCACTCTTTAAATACTGATAGGACTTTTTTAGTGTTTAGGTGCCAGATTCAGCACCGTTATCGTGAAAAATCTAAAGTATCCGGACAAAAAAATGGCGGTAGATTTTCCTGCAGACTGAATGTTAAGCAGTGATAACATTTTAACGTTTTCTTATCAAAGCGCAACACAGTAACAGTTTATTTTCCCACAATATTCTATACCTTATCTTCCATCGCACAGGCGTGAAGATTTATTGCTTTGTACCTTTTTCGTATGCATATTGTAAAATCAAAGAAACATTATATTTATTTTTAACTTTTGAATAAGCTCTTTGTTTTTCGACCAAAATATGTTCTAGAACTCCATTGCTGGTCTACACTATATTGTGAGAATTCAGATAAAATCGAGAATTCCATGTTATGAAATTATGAAATTATGAAATAATTAACAAATGTTGGGCTGGAATTATTCATAAGCGACTGCAGACACACGGACCCATATTTATCGAATTATTGTCACATTATTTACTAATTTTTGTCGTATACGCTGAGAACTTGGCTTTACACTATAATAATATTCGATATTAGTAATAGGTGACTGAATTTTGGTAGTAGTGTGTAGTATTTGTACCAATACAATGTTTAAATAAGGTGATAGTTTCTGCTGACAACATCAATCAACATCAATAAGCAGGGTTCAGCAGAACCGCTAAATATATAATATTGTTCGCCTTTAAGTATTTTTTATTGCTAGCCCAGCTTGCCGGATACTACTTTTAATGTAGAGATCACTTATACTGAAAGAGATCGCTGACAAGAAAAAGACATAACATTGATCCTCCGGACTAGATCACTTCCGGTTATTTTAGTATATGTGGACTGAATCCCTCAGTGAGTTTTCCAAAGCGGACAAAATCAATCCCCGACTGTCCTCCGCCCCGCCCCTCTCGCGAATTCTCCAATGCGGAGGGAATAAACCTCCCGCCACCACCCCCACACCACCCCCACCACCACCATCGGAGCAATTTTCGAAGGCGGAAGTTAAATTAAGTTTAATAATGCATCATTTTCTCTCTTTTTTTCTTACAGTGACATCATCCATATCCCCTCGAATTTTTTAACTGCTTTTCCTTATTTCTTTTATTATTAAGGAAAGTTGTATCACTTTACAGCGATTTTGTCACGGTGGAATATGCACAATTTATAAAGTGTATTCTTTATATAGAATATAATCAAAGTGCATGTTCATTCCACTTTGATTCTATCATTCTGAAATCTTACAGCGGTGTTTACACTATTTTACACTGTATTTATTTAAAAATTCACTTAAGTGAATGGTTGCAGCTGTGTTTACACTGTTTTACACTATATTTATTTTAAAATCACTTACGTGAATTGTTAAAGGAGTGTTTACACTATTTTACACTACATTTATTTTAAAATCACTTAAGTGAATGGTTACAGCAGTGTTAACACTATTTTACACTATATTTATTTAAAAAAAACACTTAAGTGAATGGTTATTTCATTTTCTGGTTTCGATTTATCTGTCACGGTGTCAAGTGATTAAAATGATATGACAAGTTTATAATACTTCTTACAGTGAGAGATGAAACCTAAGAATAGCATCGTCATATAGTAATACAGTAATTGAGATGTAAACTGAATGGTTTTCTAGTACCTAGTTTGTGCGTTTGTTTTTATTGTTGTTTTCTTGTGTTTGTGTTGTTGATTTTTGTTGTTTTTGTTGTTGTTTAGTTGTTATTTTTGTGTTTTTTTTTGTTTTTGTTTTTGCTTTTTGTTGTGTTTCTTTGTTGTTGTTTTTTGTACAATCACATGTATAGACGAACACTTAAACACAACATGCAAGCAATATGCTCGCGCGCACACACACACAGCATACAGCAGCATAAAAAGCAAACACAATCCTATTGAAAGAAATCATGCTTAGACAAAGTATTACACATGTACTTACGCACTAACACATTCACATAGAACCGTACAACGAGACGAACATTTACAAATGCACGTATGCGCAAACAACAGAAACAAAGACCATTACACATATTTCATTGATTGTTACTTTGTCATCAGGTCTATGATTGTATTAATCGGTTTTCACTGACACAAGTGTATGGAATGTTAATTAAATATTTATATTAGTTAATTGTTCCTATTAATAAATATTCATATTAGTTATATTTTTATATAATTTCAATATTCACATTATACACATCGTTTTCACCTATGACAGATGTCAGGGTAAAGACATGTGTACATATCGCATCTGCGTAATCATTTGTAGTACTTCCGTCACAAGCACAAGCCCATGTGCATGCATGTTTGTTTTTAAAGCATGAACAGTTTTCACTGCCTAAAATACAGTTGCAGACCATAAAACATAAGAGGTCACGTGCTTGTATTAGTTTGAAAATAGCTGACTTTGTATCGTGGCTCAGATAGGAAATATATGTTTGTAATGGCGATTATGACGTTACGGTACACTTTTCAACAGGTGTAGGACATCAAAAAACAGCATCTTGCGTGATCTGTTCAGGAAACAATAGTTTATTGAGTTGTTTAATGGAACTATTTTTTGTCCAAACTGTTGGATACCACCTTTAAGGTAGCTTCTTTACCCATGTCCTTCAAAGCCTTGTTTTTTTTATGAATTCTGCACCAATAGTTTGAATGATTTTTCTTTAACCTTAGTATGGCATTATTTTCGGCATTAGATAATGCATCGTACAAGCTGTGTCTTGCAATGAAGCGTTTGGAATCTATATAACTGCCAGCTCTTCCTGTGCACATAATTATACACTTCACTTGCTGGGGTCAAACCAAAAACTTTAATGATGGTAGTAGTGGCTTCTCTCCTAACGCTCGGGGCTAAGGGAACAGCATTACGCCTGACTCGCCGGTGTCAGTATAATGGACCGGCCGGGTTCAGTCTCTGGGCACCTCATAAGTGCCTCTTTGTTAAAATGATAGAAATGTCCCTGCACAGTATCGGCAAAAATGCCGACAAATCACATCCCTATTGTTTTGTGGTGGTGTACCAGTAAAACCAACCATCAGTGTCAGGACTATTGACCACAATGCAGCCAGAGCCAGTTTTGTTGTGCATGAAGACTGATTCTTGTGTCTGCCTCTTCTTGGTTGCTTTGCAAGTCTTCTATTTCTCTACAAGAATCATCTGTAACAAGCAAACATTTATCTTCAGCTCCACCACTGATGGACAGACATTCATTTCCTTTCAGAGCAAAATGTTGTACCACGTAGTCAGGGTAATATGAAATAAGTCGTTCCATGATCTTTCCTACTGAAAGAAATGACTTAAATCCTTTGGTTTTGCTAATTCTCCATGAAAATTTAATGCATTTCCTCTTGCACGACCACCACGTCTGTTCCTTGTTGCTGTGGTTTTAAGCTGTTGTTGCTATACCTGTCAAAACAATACGAATGTTTTCCATATCTGTAATTTTCTAGCTGATTTCAACCTCTGGTTTATGAAGACTTCTGCCATTGCTTTGAAGGTAAGATGTTCTGAATGGGGCCGTAGTGACTAGACGAGAGCCATCCCATCAAATATCAATGATGTCTTCTCTGTGTATGTGAGTAATCTAATTTGGCAGGAGACCTTCTAGAATCACCACGAAGTCAGATATTTTATACTTTAGCATTGTGCCGTCTTCGTTGAAAATACTAGATGGAACTGGTGTGTTTTCGAAAGCAAATACTTTTTTCTGGTGGTATCGTTTTGCAATTATTTACAGCAAGAAGTCTTTGGAACATATCTTCACTGTTACTGTTGTTGTATGTTTTTTACGAATTTTTTTCTTATTTTCAGACAATATTTTCCCATCGCTTCTCGTCATAGTACTAAAAAGGATTTTCACTGGTGAGTCTGATCCATCTGCTTTTGATTTCAATCTTTCTGACACAGATGTCAACATATCATCTCCCATTTCTACGAAGTTCAACTACTAGCTACGTCTTTTATTTTCAAAATTTAATTTGATATCAAGCGCCTTTGTTTACCGACATGGATCGGTATGGTGTCAGATTTCCCAACTTTGCAGCTCATGTGAGACTGAGTCATTAAAACTATAAAACAACTAGGGAAGATATTTCAAATATGTATTCATGAGACCATAGCAATGATTTAATAACAAAAACAAAAAACAAAAAAAAAAGAAAAAGAAAGAGAACGGAAATGAGACATCCAATGCGCCGCTGACAGCATTCGTATCATGGGAACTAAACACGTACGAAATCTGTGGATTCATTACATCAATATTTGAGAGTAACGAGCCGTAACTCTTAGGGAAAATAGACTATCTCCTATTTTGCTTTCTTCCTTGATGTGTGCTACATTTGCAACTTAAAGCTGCGTTGTTAATACCCGTTTGTTTGTTTGTTTGTTTGTTTGTGTGTGTGTGTGTGTGTGTGTGTGTGTGTGTGCGTGCGTGCGTGCGTGCGTGCGTGCGTGCGTGCGTGCGTGCGTGTGTGTGTTGTTTGCTGTTTATTTGTTGTTGTGTTTTTGTTTTGTTTTTGTTTTTTGTTTTTTATTTATTTGTTTTTAATCGACACCTCGGTAAACAGCTGCAAAAAAACTATTAACGCCTGCAAGCTACACACGATTGTTGCAGTCTGCACCGTTACAAGTAGAATAAGCGGTTCATTTCTCTTAAAAGGGCCACAAAGAACAGCTGCAATTTCTTGATGCTGCCTGATACACTATCTTCCCCATAGAAATTGTTGTTCCATACGAGGTACCATTTCTATAGCGGCGTAAAAAAACAAAAATCTAAAACAACTTAATAATTATTCAAGATGTTACATAGATAGAAACAATGAACTTTTCAGCAGACTTTACGAAAAACAAAACAAAAAAATAAATGTCACTTTTGCCAACTTAAAGTCCGTATTATCTGAGCTCTTAACTTCAGCAGAAGCGACCCAAACCGTCCCCATGTACTCGCATACATGTCATTATCTTAACTGAAAAACGTATGCCAGACATCTTAATTGGTAGATAGAGTTCAGCTAAGAAAAGACAAGTCCTGTTTGTAAAACATCTTATTATTAAATTATGTAAAACAGAACCTACTAGACAGACCGTTAACATCCTTAAAAATGGCACGTGTAACTCCTCTTACTGCTTAGTCTTTCACAACGTGGGTTCGATTCCCGTGCTGGACGAAGGCCTTAATAGGAAAGGTCTACCAGCTGGCCTGCGTTGGATGGTTCTACCAAGACATTTAGTCTAGTGTCTTTCTCTACCAAAATATTATGACGTTTGCTGTAATTTCAAGACAAACAAAGAAACAACATGCACACACGCGCACCCTGAAGCACGCATACACATACACACAAAGGTACGCGCGTACGAACATACACACACGCACTTGCTAACACGCGTACATACAAATGCGCACGCGCACATACACGCTGGCTAGCACACACTTACACACAAACGCGCATGCGCATACACACGCACGGTCGCCCACACATGCATATGCTTTCAAAACCTTTGATACTACTTTTGTCAGAATATCCCCAAAATAGAGTCACAACTTCATTCAGGTTAGCAATCATGCGTCAAGTTGTACATTTACAACAACTAGCTACAAGATTTATATAATTTCATGCTGCATCCGCATTCTTTATCGATGTGAAACTAAAATTTACCTGAATTATTGCTACAGCATTGACAACCTTTGAGAATTTTGCTTTCCACTTTCACCGGACCTGGTAACGCAACCGAAAGAGCGTCGGCTCCAGGCACGGGAGGCCCCGGGTTCGACCCCGTCTGCGACATACCAAAGTCGTTAAAATGGTAGGTGTATAGCTCCCTTGCTAACGCCCAAACAAATATAAGGGTAGTTCCACGACTGGTTGGCCCGGTGTCAGGATAATGTGACTGGGTGTGGTATCATGTCAGGTGTTCATGACATGCTATACACAATGAAGGCAGCACCGTATCTGCTTCAGGTGGACACCATCTCCAGATAACTGAAATAATGTTGGTGGGACCATAAACCCAATAAACATGAACTTTCCACTTTCATTTTGAAATTATTATAAAATTAATGTATACTAAATAATGAATTATGTAGTTTTTATATATTTACCCCAAAATCCTGTTTTCGGTATCTTGTTTGCAATTGGGTCTGCCATTATTAACACAATTAAATTTGCCGTCTTTAATGATAAGTATTTGATATAGTTGAATAAAGTCCACTTGTTTCCCTTTCAATTTTAAATTAACCAAAAAATAATCTGTAACCATTGACCAAGTCAAGCGGTTATTTCAGTTTCTTTATTTCTTGGTTTTTTACTCTCTTATCCGAATGGCTAATTGAAGTCCCATTTTCAATAATAAGAAAGCAATTGTTTAATTTCCTCTTAATTCCTCACACTATTTTAAAAATTTTCACTATTGTTCTTTCTAGAATGCGGTCAAGAGAACAATATGATTGTTACATATTCAAATGAACATGTCGGAGACGTAAATATAGACTTATGTTATTGCAATGGGTATTCCCGCGGTTTATCCGTTTACCTCAGTGGAATGAAACTACATTTAATACAAAAGATTTCATGTTCTGACATGTGTACATGTCATCTATAGAACAATAACAATCAGCACTTAAAATTGTAACTAGTCCAAGGTGATCTAGTCACTCTTAGTCATTTGATTGGCTTCCTGATATTTGTGGTGGTGGTAGTAGTGGTGGTAAACGTTGTACTAGTATTAGAAATACTAGTAGTAGTAGTAGTAGTAGTAGTAGTAGTAGTAGTAGTAGTAGTAGTAGTAGTAGTAGTAGTAGTAGTTGTTGTGTTGTTGTTGTTGTGTAGTAGTAGTAGTAGTAGTAGTAGTCGTAGTAGTAGTAGTAGTAGTAGTAGTAGTAGTACTGTAGTAGAAGTAGTAGTAGTAGTAGTAGTAGGAGGAGGAGTAGTAGTAGCAGCAGCAGCAGAAGTAGTTGTAGTAGTGGTAGCAGCGGTAGTAGTTGTAGTAGTAGTAGAAGAAGTAGAAGCAGTAGTAGTAGTAGTAGTAAAAGAAGAAGTAGTAGTAGTGGTAGTAGTAGTAGTAGTAGTAGTAGTAGTAGCAGCAGCAGTTGTAGTAGTAGTCGTAGTCGTCGTCGTCGTCGTAGTAGTAGTAGTAGTAGTAGTAGTAGTAGTAGTAGTAGTCGTCGTAGTCGTAGTAGTAGTAGAACTAGTAGTAGTAGTAGTAGTAGTAGTAGTAGTATAGTATAGTAGTAGTAGTAGTAGTAGTAGCAGCAGCAGCAGCGGTAGTAGTTGTAGTAGGTAGTAATGCTGATAGTAGTTGTACAAGTAGTAGCAGAAACTGTTCGTGATGTATTCGAAAATAAGTCATACGCGGAAATTTATTCTGCGAGATTTATAATGTATATTTAAATTTATTTGTTTCCATTTACATACATCCTTTGTGCTGGCTGATCTTTTGAACAGTATATAAATAAACACAACACAACAATACAATCTCGAATCTTCGTCACCGTTTGGTCATTGACAAAGATTTAGCTTCCCGCTTTATTGTTTATGTATATTAAATGTTTAGAAATTGCACAACGGAAAATCCATTTAAGGTATGGTTACGCACTTTCAAAAAGCGGGAAAAACTAAAATGACTTGTTCATAACGACATTTCCTATGTATTTAAATAAGCATGAATAATATACATTCTATAATACCAACCGGTTTATCTCAGTGATAAAAACAAGGAATAAGGCTTTTAAAAGAGGTATGGAAATACATGTTTTATTTATTATTTATTTATTTATTTATTTATTTATTTATTTATTATTCATTCATCATTCATTCATTCATTCATTTATTTATTTATTTATTTATTTATTTATTTATTTATTCATTTTTGTTATTTATTTATTATTCATTAATTTATTCATTTTTCATTTATTATTTATTCATTTATTTATTCATTTATTATTATTTATATTTATTTATTTATTTATTTATTTATTTATTTATTTATTTATTTATTTATTGTTAAATAATATAAAAGGACGCGCGACGCCTATATATGGAATGCTCAATGAAATTTGCACATAGGGAAAGTTTGTTTTGAGGACTTTTATAGGTTACACGACACTAAATGAATTGGTCTTTTTACTCTATAATGAATGTCAAAACTTTAGAAGCAATTTAATTTGCGAAGAAGTTATGTTTATAGGTCACTGAAAACATAGTAATTTTTGCATAGTGTACCTGCACAATTTCAGTGAAATTATCGTACCTCATTATATGAACATAGAAAATTAATTTTACTGAAATACTGGATTAAAATAATTAAATCAAACAATCAAACAATTTTATTTTAAACATATGAAATGTTAAAAAGAGATGTTAACGCAACAGACACCTATAATGGAAACAATTGGGCATATCAAATAAAAAAAGAACTAGAAACACTAGGTCTCGTACACATTTGGGAAAATCAACAGAATATAAATATCGATTATAACTTTATAAAACAAAGGTTAAGGGACATAAATACATAAAATTGGATAGCTGCAATAAATAACACGACCCGATTACACACATACAGTTTATTTAAAACAACACTTAATTTCGAAAGTTATCTAGATGAAATTACTGACCACAAGTACAGAGTAGCAATTACGCAGTTTAGAGTTTCATCACATCAACTTCAAATAGAAAAATGCAGATATGATAATAAAAATAGAAATGAAAGACTGTGCAGAAACTGTAATTCAAATCTAATAGAAACAGAATATCTCTTTTTGCTTATATGTCCAAAATTTTCACAACTACTTTCTCTGTTCTTAAAAAGATACTATTACACCTGACCTACTAAACAAAAGTTTATTACTTTAGTGAAAGCCAAATCAAAAGATTTAAAAAGAAACGTTTCGAGATACATATATTTTGCTAACAAAATGAGATTGATATTACTATTTCTTCAACATGCTCTTAAGATAACACCATGTCCTTTCTTTTGTCACTGTATTTTTACATGTATTTTGACTTGCTGTAAAACACCATGTGTTATAATGCAATAAACTGTTGAATTGAAAAAAAAAATGAACAGTCCATTATTGAGAATAGGAGTGAAGTTATTTTGTATTTTCTTAACTCTACAATATTTTAGCTTTGTTTTGCATCAAAGTGCATGAGATTGTCTTCATTATAGCAAATAAAGTCAAAAACAAAATAATCTATCTTATAATATCAAAAAAAACTTTTTGTCAAGGGTACTACTTCCGCTGCACAGTATGCTTACCACCCCTTTACAATAACCCTGATAAACTACGGGTCCGAATTCGGTAAACAGCATTCTGTTTATTTTTATTATTTAAAATTACTTTGTGTTTGTCTGTAGTTTTATGCAGAAATATCAGAAAACGAGAGATGCTGTTTTAATTCTCTTTATTATTACAATTTCTAAACCTTTAAGGTAATAAGCACAACCTGGGAGTATATTTTAGTTATTGGCACACGATTATCTTTATTATAGCAAACACTGTCACAAAACAAAAGAATCTAACTTAAAATATCAACAACAACAAATTGTCATGGGCACTACTTCCGGTGTACATTTACGCTTACCGCCCCTTCTAACCCTGATAAAATACAGGTCTTAATTCGGTAAACGGCGTTCTTTTTTTTATTTATTTATTTGTTTATTTATTTATTTATTTATTTATTTATTTATTTATTTATTTATTTATTTATTGTATGTATAACTTTTATGCAATCATGGTTAAACAATAGATTTTGGTTTATTTCTTTTTCTAATGTTAAAATACTAAACCTTCAACTAAATGTACATGAAGACTCTACACCCTTGCTTTGGAAAGTAGATAGGATTACCCTTCGGTAAGTACTTGGATTTTCGGAGTGCATGTTAACAAATTGAGATTACCTATCAGCAACGAAATAGTCCAAGGCCTGAAAATGGTTGCTCTGAACGGTCTGTTGAGTATGCATGGTAAAATCTGACTTCACAAGCAATGTTTATGCAACATTTACAGATACATTTAGAAAGTTCACGCACAACTGAAAAAATAGCATTTCCAGTGCTGCCAGCGTGCAGGAATGCTTTTATAGCATCTCTGAAGTGTTTGTGGTCAGTTGATTATGTTTTTGGACTCGGAGGTTTTCAAATTCAATCCCTAGTCTCGTCACACGTTTTCAAAAGGATCGTATTTAAGATTTGGATGTTTAATTCACTTGCATAAGAGAAACGTTAAACATACCAAGAAAGCATTTATAATATGGTGGAAGTGTTCTTGGTCAAGAGGTTAAGGATATAGACTCTTTATCAGATGGTTCAAACCTTAGACCCATTATGACAAGTTTAAAAAAAATCTTATTACGATTTGGATGATCATTAAAGAAACACACCAAGAAAGTATTAATAACATTGTTGAAGTCTTCTTGGTGATAAGGGTAAGTTTATAGACTCGGGATCGGAGGGTTGTAGGTTTAAACCTTAGACCTGACTTGAGATTTATTCCTTGTCAAGACTTTTATTACACGAACATTTAACAAAACCTGAATATGTTCGGACTAATTATTACGTCCTTACACCCAGATTTAAAAGAAAGTAATATCCTTCTTGGATGATGAAATTATTTTGTAATATTTCTTTCCTCTACTGAATGACAAACTACCTTTCACTTGACAGCAACTTTTGTTAAGTTGTATTCTTAATGTCAGCTCAGTGTGTAATTATAAACCGCAGTAGCACAAAGTTATAATAACATTGCTTTGTTACAACATTAGTTCCATCGCGATGAAGGACATACTATTTCTTTCTGTCTTTAGTTGTTCTCTTAGTTTGTCTCCATCAATTTCACTTTAAATGTTAGATATAGGTTACGTTTAGGAAATATTAAACAATAATTATTTGTGTAATGTGAGGCTGCTGCACATGAGCAATTTCTGCTTGTACACTTTAGTTTCATTGTTAATTATAATAATTTTGGCAACTTTTTTCTACATATGTAACCTCTTGGAAAACCTATTAAATGGTTTTGCTTTTTGTTTTGTTTATAAAAACTATTCTATCGTCTCAGGAATAAGCCTATACGTAATTTCAATACTTCTCGAGATTCTTTTTGCAGTAATCTGAATTTCAAAACCTTCAAATAAAAATTTTTCAAACATGTCTTTGTTACTTGCTCCCATATTGCTTCACCTGTTTACCAGTTCCAGTTTTTGCGTCGCCTTTGATGCTTCGCATCATCGACTTTGTTGCTACAGTGACGTTTAAAGATTACGCCTGATGCACGCTGTAACTTTCTAAACACTGGTCTTTATGTGCTTTTGATTTCTTTGCACACTAGGAACTACTGCGGTAGTAACGCAATGGAAGGAAAACGTAGCTTCGTGAACATTTGTTTTCACAAAAATGTTCGAGGTATTCTGGCAACATCAAGTTCGACGAAGGTTAATTATACAAGGATGTTATGTGGCAATTATTGAGATGTTCGAATGTTTCGGGGCTCGCATCATCGCATACCGCCATTTTTATTTTTAGTAATATACAACCGGCCGCAATAGCTCAGGTGGTAGAGCGTCTGCTTGCGGATCGGGAGGTCGTGGGTTCGAACCCCGGCCGGGTCTTACCATAGACTTTAAAGTTGGTAGTAGTGGCTTCCCTCCTAACGCTCGGGGCTAAGGAGACAGCATTACGCCTGACTCGTCGGTGTCAGTATAATGGACCGGCCGGGTTCAGTCCCTGGGCACCTCATAAGTGCCCCTGTGCTATAATGATAGAAATGTCGCTGCGCAGTATCGGCAAAAATGTCGGCTAATCCCTATTCCCTAGTAATATACACTTAAGAACTGTTCCTAAAAATACTACATTTTCGGACAAATATAGAAATATACACTTAAAAGACTATTCGCCTACTTGTTACTCCTCAATCCCACACCGCGTGGGTTTGAATCATGGTCTGAGCGAGAAACTTTCATATGGGGAGGTTTTATTGCTGTACGCCGGTGGTTCTACCCAGACATAAGTCTGGAGTCTTCCTCCATCGATAATTAGTTGTACATCACCAATATAACCATAACTC
>RXXH01000280.1:0-22088 GCA_007844125.1 Sinonovacula constricta | reverse complement strand
TCATTTTTGTAGAAGGCATTTACGTGTAAAAAAAACAATCAATACTAGCATGGCATAAGGAGAGTGTGGCCGCTTACCCCTATGTGTCAGTTACATGGCAAATTGTATAAGTTACTGGTGTAAGTTGTTGCATATGGATGCCAAAAGATACCCTAAATATTGGTATAATATCCTGAAAAGATTAGATGATATGGAACGAACTTGCTGGGCTACAAAAAAAACCAATTGTTATTTTCAATATGGTTTGGCTATGTTTGGATTGTGCAAGAAGTTGATAATAATATTTTTATTGCACAATTTCAACAGAGGCTATGGGACATCTATTCACAGAACTGGCACTTTTCGGTGATCAATTCAAGTAGGTGTTATCATTATCAATATTAAGACATTATTGAACACCGAGCGTTATCTGAACTTGGACATGCCTTTCAAATACAGAATAGCTTTATCAAAGTTTAGATGTTCAGACCATACGTTAAGAATCGAGTTAGGTAGACATATGGATATACCTTTAAGCAATCGACTATAGGAGTACTGTTCGTGTCATGACCGCATTCTTATATTTTAATAAACCATATATTTTCATTAATTAATTAGTTCATTTGTAGTTAGACGTCTAAATAATTGTTTCTGAATTAGTGTAGTGCCTCTTCAGTCAGTTTTATAGTACATACACGAGAAATCCGTGCACGACCTTTCCCGCCCTCGTCTGTTTCAGCCAATCAGTACAGAGATATAAAATTGTTTACTGGTTTTGAACACCGGCCTGTCATTCTTCTGATAGCCGTTGATACATGTAACATCCGAATGCCGAAATATATAAATTATAATTATATATGTTGTTTACAGATAATTAGTCCTTTTATATTATTATTATTTCATTATAAAGCATAACTTTTGTGTAATACAAGTATTGTTTTATTATTGAATACTTGTTAGAAATTCTAATTGATAATCATTGTTCATTTTACATCCTATGTATATCACAACCACATCCGCCGCCATATTGTAATTCTATATTCATGTTTACATTATTGCTAAAGTTTCATTATTAATATATTTTATATATTGTCTGTCATTCTTCTGACAGCCGTTGATACATGTAACACTGAACGCCGAATATATTATAATTATATATATATTGTTTAAATAGCATTAGTGTTATCGAATGTGAGTACCATGTATCTTAAGTCTGTCCAAAATATAAAAAAAATGTTCGTGATGAGTATCTCCTGCCTTGGTATGTTGGCGATATAAATGCTAAGGTATTTTATCTTCATCTAAGCACTGGTAATTGTGATACTAAAAGAACAATATCTAAGTATGTATCTTACTGGTTAATTGCCGCAAACTAACAAAGATTTATAAGATAAGCTTCACAAATAACTCTTGGTTAACCATTATCTGAGATGTTAAACAATATGAGAATGGTGTTCTATATACAGTTGTATTAAATTTCTGTTTGCTAAATAATACTCATTAACAAGTGTTTATAGTATAGCAGAATAGAGTTAATGCATATCATATTCATACCTATAGACATGGATGGATGGAGGGATGGACGGACGGACAGACAGACATATAGATAGACAGATAGACAAATAATGGATGGATGGATGGATTACTGACCAGTAACACAATATATATTGTAATATCCAATACAGCTATATATAGGATGGTCACGTGGTATAATCGACTGCATTGATTGGGTATAGAATATGTATTAGATTGTGTGTGGTATGACCATAGTTCGATTGAAGCATTTATTTGCCAAAGAACAGTTTTCTGTTACCATATGTTGGCAGCATCATCCAACGATCTATTGAACTCTCGGAAAGACGTTGCACGTTATTATTCAGACATATTTGATACTGTTATGAAGTAAACTATACAGGATATTTATTATGACAGAAATGACAACGAACTAGGAAAAACACAATAAAATAGAATCCAGACGCCTTTATTATTTTATTTACCTGAACAGCTTAGAAGAAATAATATAATAAAAATATTATGAATTGCTGGTAACGTGCAACATTCTGATTAGTAGTAGGACGCCTAATCCATTAAAGCACTTATATTTACCGTCAAACATTGTAAAACTATATTTGTTTTTTGTGTTGACTTTATCTCAGATGGACAGGCGGAGGAATTTTTTAAATATAATAGAATCTATCTATTGTTTTTCTTTTATTATGTTCCAAACAACATCTGTATTTTAAACTCTTCTTAAATGCTTCGTAGCAAAGTGATTACTTTAATCTTGCATGAAGCTTTATCACAACAAGACTCCTGTGAAATCAGGTTGCTATACCATTACCTACTTAACTAATAGCTTAGTGTACTTTGTAGAAACAGATCTAGTTGTACCTAATCATGTCATGCATTTGTTCATATGGATACAATGCGATAAGAAGTTATCCATTACTTAACTTTACCCATTAAATAACAGTCAACACCCCACATTTAAGATATGGTATGTTATAAATCGTGAAGACTGGTCATCGGTGTCATCTGCACAATGGCTGAAAGACTGAATGCTCGTTGCTCTGAATGTGGACAACCATGTAAAAAAAGATGTAGGTTTTGTTCTGTATCTTTAAAACATTTTGATCAGGAACATGCATGCATCGAACCCGATGAGGTTGACGAAGAGTTCGATGAACTTGAGTATCCATTTTGGTTAAGGTGTACTTTTAACATAAAACCATCATTTAAAAAAGTCCTCCGCCTTCCACCCCACCTTCCAAGACCGTAACAGCATACATTTTACTTTACAGGACATTCCACCGTCTCACTGCGTTCGAGTCGTATTTGAGACTATGAACTTGCAATGAGATTGTGTTTTTATGTTGGTTCTACGAACCTATTAAAAAGAATATATTAACATTTTCCCAAATAAGTATTAAATAAAAAAGACATATACTGTTTAAACGTATGAATTTTTATATGAAGTGTTATTTTGCAGTCATCACAATAAATTGAAGTTAAATAAACTGTTATGAAACGAAGTAAAATATTATCATTTTAATGTTGCTAATCCAACTTATTTAACAAATACGAACGTGCTATCCATACCCCCTTTAAACTGTAAACAAAGTAAATACACTGATGATAAAAGCTGACACCTTTGACGTAAAAATGGGTTGTTACACACACGCTGATACAATCTAATTATAACCATTGCAACATAACTAACCACTTAAACACCATACTAACTGCTTATCTACGCAGATGTTTTCATTAATCTTAAACCCTAACAACCAAAGTATTTGAACCATTCCATAGCAATCCATGTATGTAAATCACCTGAGCCACCTTGAGCCACCAAAACTCCTTATATATAAACCCTTTACGCCACCAGAAAAAATGGCCGCGAGAATATTCTTACTCAATAGATATACAATGTACTATTAACGTGAATATTTGTAAGGATTATATACCTCTTTACAGTCTATAGAACGTAATACTCGCTTTATAAACATTAATTCATCTGCATTGCGCTACTTTTAAGACTGTTCGGACCTGCGTGGTGAGGTTCCCTGACTTGTTAATTCCCTTATGACCTCACACTTATCATCATTGAGCCGTTGAGCTTGTCGCCAAATACATAATCTATTTATCTTACACTGTCCTCAAACACTTATTAAAATGACCGCTATGATCAACTCGTGCCGCCAAGTGAGCCGCCAACAATTAACGTGATAGTAGCGTGCCGTCAATGAAAGGCTATATATTCTATAGTGCCGCCACTTGAGCCACCGAGATAAAATGGCGGTTTTCCTATATAAACCTTTACGCCGTCAAAAAAATGGCCGCGAGAGCCCACGTTTATACCTACTCACGATAACGGACAGCCCAAAACAAGGACACATGTTGTTAATCCAGGTCTGCCTACAGTCGTTCCTTGCTTGCTAACCAATTAAAGGTGGTATCAAACAGTTAACTTTGGAAAAAATGCGGGTAACAATATTTCCCTACGGCTTCTGGAGATTTATACTTTCTGCACTTATTATTTTGGTCTGAGTAAAAACGATTCCGAGCACTAGCTATATGTGATACAGTACGCATTGCGAAAAAATAATTCTAAATGGTCTTTCTTTCCAAATCTTTAAAAAAGCACGAAAATGATCTCTGGTAAAAACAAATATCGGCGTCAGCTTAGACTACCCGGATGATGGTCTATCACGATCTCAAAAGAAAGTTGTCACGTGGTTTTTAGGTTTTAAAATAGCTATCTCTGCAGCGTTGCTCAGATAGGAAATACCTGCCTGTAATGACGATCGGAGAGTTATGCTACTCTTATCAGACAGATCTAGGGCATCAATGAATGTCATTTTGCAGGGTCCTTTTAGGAAGCAATGCCTTATTTGGTTATTTGTGGAAAAAATTTGCTCAAAACTGTCGAATACAACCTTTAAGCATCTGGTATCGACATTACTTCTATCTGTACATCATAAGGAATATGCACGTGAATATTAAAGCGACCCTTTCTTATATTGATCTTATATTGAGTTTACCGATCCTTCTTATACACTGAGAAAAATATAATATTAAAATATGACTTTAAAAGATCTATATTTGCAAAACACGTCGGCTTTGAACATATAATCGTACCGTGATGGGGAGCATCGAGGCCGATTCCTTAAAACTCCAGTTTATAATTAGCGTTATCCAGGTGAGAGCGACATATCACTTAACCAAAGTTTATGCCAATATCCAAACGAGGCCAAATGACACTTGTAAGTGTCAAATTTAATGTGAAAAAAGTAAGTTTTTATGAATAATTGCGTGCCGACTGACCGTTCCAAGGCGGTAACTGTCGGGTTTGCTCTTTTTGTTAAATGATTCATCACAGTTTTGTTCTTACTTATACATTTGGCTTGCATGTGAATACCTTTGTCAGAGTCTGGTATATGTTGCAATGCTCATAGGACTGTGTCATATATTCTTATTCACAACACTAACATTTATACAGAATAGGAAAGGTCTGATAAATAATGTTACACGGGGTTTTGTTAAGAGCCTTATTACTTTATAAATATCGCTTATCTCTAGGAATCTAGTTGTGATGACTTATTTTATCCCTTCTTGAGCAACTACCTGTAATTATGCAAATTTGAGCTCCAGTTTAATGCAGGTTTGTATAAGTTTGAAATGTCTGACAAATAAATCACAAAATGGTAAGACGTCCTTTATACAAAAAAAGGCATACTACGAAAGGCAATCTTGAATTGTCCATGTGCGTTCTGTGCGTGAACGTCCACAAAATCACGGGGAAAATAAATGTAACAATTCAAGCGCTTAACCATGTACGTGTATTAGCGGAGAGACGTCAATCTTATTTAGATTACTAAACTATATGTAACATGCAATTCGCAGTACATACAGAGGAAAACTCTGTTCTGGATAATTATAAAAATACAGAAGCACTGATCTGACATCTCAAAATGCCTATAAACAAGTGTGAAATACTTATAAACTACCATAATATAAACGTATACTACCAGGAATAATTAATGATTAAATATTTGGATTTAACGTCAGTTTCTTTCTAAATATAGCGATTTACACATAAAAAACGTAAGCTGAATTCAAAATGCACACCTGAGTGTATGTGTTCAGAAGTGTTACAAATATATACGTATTGGGTTTTAGGAGCTAATCAATAGATAATTTAACTCTGCCACTAGATGCACTTGGACATAATTCCACAAAAAGCATACATGGATCGGATTAATCATAAAAAATGGTACATCTGGGATGGTACACAAGTGACACCAACAATGCAGTCTTTCATTATTGTTAAAAATAACGATCAAGTAATTTATCTTGGATCGGCCATTACGTCTATTCTTTGCTGAACAATATAAACAGCTAATGGAATTAAAAAGCGTAAGTAAATTACTCATTACAATAAAGTTAAGGCAAACTGTTCCAATGCGGTAAGTGATGTAAGTAAATTACTCATTACAATAAAGTTAAGGCAAACTGTACCAAGGCGGTAAGTGATGTAAGTAAATTACTCATTACAATATAGTTAAGGCAAACTGTTCCAAGGCGGTAAGTGATGTAAGTAAATAACTCATTACAATAAAGTTAAGGCAAACTGTTCCAAGGCGGTAAGTGATGTAAGTAAATTACTCATTACAATAAAGTTAAGGCAAACTGTTCCAAGGCGGTAACTGATGGTTTTTCTTCTTGTATGTTATGTCTCGTCTCTGTGTTTTTGTCACATTTATATTTACCCTGTTTTCCTCTGTCTAGAGGTAGATTAAAATTTAAATATCTTTGAAAATTTTGAAAGGATTTTTTCTTACTTATTTCTTATTGACAAGACCGGCAGGGTATTATAATAAGACCTTGTTTTAGCTCGCAATAAAATACCCAGGCTGCTTTGGTTGCATATAGATCTTTTGAATCAAATATTCTCGTTATTTACATCTAGAGCATCTGAATATCTTTATTTTTTATATAGACACTTCTTGACATAGAACTTAAATGGATATCAGTGCATTGAACATAATTAAGGGTATTCGGTCTGTACCAGATGACACCACCCCACCCCCACCCCCTCTCCTCCAAATACAATCATAGGTCAAGCGTGTCTGCTGTAATAGGCATATGTTTGCGATCAATAAGGATACCATTTTGTTAAATCAAATATCTTTAAGTAAATTATGATTTTGATCAGTTTGTCATTTTTTATGTTCTTGCAAGATGTAGTCTATGAGTCATATGACTTATACCTTGTCTTTAAATGGCTTTCATGCATATATGAAAATGATTACAATACCAATGTTGTTTTGTGTCAACTTGTATAGCAATACATAACCAACATATATTCACTTGGAGATAATTAAGTGATATATTCTAATTTTCTATATTGTTTACTACAGAAATGTCATAAAAATCACTAAAAGTGAATTAAAATCATTTATATGTGTATTGTTCATTTAGACAAAACGTGTGTTTTATCCTCTAATAATAAAGTGATGTGACATGGTATAAATGGAGATATCTGACAGCTTGCTCACTATCAATTTCATGTAACAATATTTTTTTTTCATTTTTTTTGGGGGGGGGAATAAAGCATAATAGTTGCATAAATTTAAAACTTAGATTTTGAACACTACCTCATTTGTTAGACAGTGCAAAGTGTGGAAAATTGCTCTGAATTTTCATTTTCTTCTAAATTTATAAATAAGCACTAAAGAGGGTGGGAGTTCTTAAAATAGTGTGTGAATTTTTTTCAAATATGTGTTTGATGTCAATAAACAGGTAACAATTTTTGTCAACCTATTTTTCTTTCATTCAGAGTGGGAACACTGAAAACATAGTAACGTCTAAAATGGTCACTCTTCAATGTGCACCATTTAAATGAATAAGAAAAAATGAGACTATTAACATCTTTACATGAACAAGATGCTATAACCATTTAGTCTTCCCTGATCAACTTTTTTCTTGATTCAACAAGTTATTTTCATCGATAATCAACAATTTTTGTGTAGTTCTTCTTATTGAAATAAAACACTATGTGGGCATTATTTTTCATTGACTTTCGTCATAACCTATCAAAGAAAAGATCAGCTCTTGGACATTGTTTATTCAAATAGGTCGGTTTTCTTCATTGCTTGGATTTGAGAAACCCGCCAGGACGTGAGAGGTTAGAGCTCTGTAAAAGCGGTTTCAGCACCCCATCCCGTCCATATTACCGACTGACGGTTACAATGCGGTAACTGTCGGGTTTGCTCTTTTTGTTATTTTGTTTAAATGACTCATCAAAGATTTTTTACTTTAACGTTTTGCTTGCATGGGATTCCTTCTGCCCTGAGCCTTTTCAAATGTTGGTATAGGTTGCAATGCTCATAGGACTTTGTCATATATTCTTATTGGTCACATTGTTAATTTAAATCTTTCTTCCAAACAAAAAAGCTTTGTTGAACCACGATACATAATGGAAACCAATTTTAACACTTGTAACAAACTTCAAAAGCGTATGTTTAGGTTGTGAGAAATTAAAGCGATGCAAAACTTTTCAACTATTTTAAGCAATTTTAACCACATATGTACCTGAACTGTGCATGTGGTTGTTTATTGTCATGTACCTACCTACTCAAAACTGACTAATACGCTTCAAAAAATAAAGAGATAAACTACATCAACAAAGACAAGATGATGGTGATCTTATTTCTAATACCATACATGTATATAGTCAGAATTGATCATTTAAACATATAACATTTTTAAACTTTCATTTTAAACTTTCTTACATCATTCAAATTTACTTTGGAGTGTAAGGTAAACACAGGGCACACACAATAATAGTCTTAATATTGAAAGTTCTCAGCTTTTGCCAGGAAGAAGTTTAACATGTAAGACAGTAAGTCAAAGAACCACCAATCACCGCAAGTCAGCTAGAAGACCTCACCATAATAGGGCCTATGAGACTTCAACCCACACAGACAAAATAAAAAAAGCGACAAATGGTAAAATACTGATTGACCTTGGATGTAAGTAGCAAAGTAGTTATTCGTTTATATAAATTTAGATTTTATCTGGTTATGTAGATTAACAGATTTGTGATTTTAAATACATTGCAGCAACCAATTATGATCACATTAGCTATATCTAGCTACTTAGTGGAGAAACACCCCAGGAAAATGTCTGGATAAAACACCGCAAGACAGCTAGAAGACCTTTCCACATTAAGTCCTTCCCTGCGAATTGGACTCGAAAACACGCAGTATGAGGTTAATCAGTCGGAGGAGTTACAATTGATGATTCTACCGCTATGCCACAGACGACCCACAAATCAAAAAAAATAAAAGCAATGTAAACATTACTGTAGTAAGCTATTCCAGCTTTATATGATGTGACAGAAGTTTGACCATTATATTCATCTATCAACAAAATGGCTTTTGTGAATGATTGTGTTGGAGAAATTAATAAGGACTAAAATGCTATAAATTGGTTATTTAAAAACACACAAAGAAAAACCAGAAAACAAATTCTGATTAATGGTCATAGTTTAACAGCAGTATATAAATATGATGTTTCATTCAGTTTTTAACAGTTCATTATTCTGGCAATGTGCAGGTAGACCATTTGTAAAATAAATGTTATGTACAGCAGTACACCAGCGTTTAAGGTTACGCTAGTCAGGTTAAGGGGTTGTTTGCCGTTGCAGTTTTAATGGCGTGGCATTCGCGTAACGCTAGAAAGAAAAGGATCATGCTAGAAAATTCATTTGTTTATTTTTAACTGGGTTTCGAGAATGTTCTGGGTTTCGTGTTTAACCTTTCTTTGTTGCAACTTACGTGGACTTACTATATTCTACAGTGATATAAATATTAAAGTGTTGAATTTGGAGTTATGTTATTTACATTCGTGTATTGTTCTACCTTTGGATTATTTCAACAGTGCGTATCTACGAGGACATTCTACCAAAAACGTCGATTATTCGACGTTTGATTTTTAATTGGACTATTAAAGGGACACATCCTAAAGGGACAAACTGTAAACTAACATTTATTTTGCTTTCTCAAATTTTGTCTGTTTTAGTTGTTATTGTTTTATTACACCATAGATTTAATTGTTTATTAAAATAAAACATTATTGTACTACTTTGTTGCTGGCTTGTTCTTTCTGTTACACCATTTCGTCGTTTAGTAAACGTGCCATTTTATTAATAAAACGTATAAGGCGACACCGGTCGTAACATAAACCAAGATAAAATCCTTGATAGAGCTTTTTCAAAGCTGCATCGTGTCAACTCTCCTGTGATACTGAAAACATATATAACTGAAAATTTCAGTTGTTGTTTAACTCACAACACAGCAAACAATGTGGAACATTAACCTAAATTGATCTTGTGTTGTGAAAACTTCGACTTCCGCTGTCAATTTTGTGCAGGCAGTCAACTTAAAATTGTTTTACATCGGTCAAGTCCTTCTCCCAAGTTGCTTTGTTTAAGCTAAAGAATATGTCGCATAAGATTGACTTCTTTTCTCTATCCGTTTTTTGCCAACGTTCCGTTTACACAAATGGGCTTTGCTGTGCATGTGTCAAAATGGATTCGAAGTTCTCAAGGGCCAAAAAGTGTTGATTTTTTGGTGATTTTTTTTACATTTTTATCAATAATTACGAGACGACTTTGTCGTTATATTTAATATCAGTAATCCGTCCGTATAATGTACGTATGTCCAAATTTAAAACGTATGCGGAAAATCGCACCCATGGACTGAACAAACACTGAACACATGAGTCGATGAATATATTTATTAAAAAAAACTCGGAGCCCATAAAAACAACACCTAGCATTTCAATCGAAATGTTTAAGATAATTTTGACAATCGCTGAAGAATTCCGATTGCAGACGAATGTTAAACGCCGGAAAATGATGCTAGAATAAAAAAGTCAAATTAATTACAAATTCAATTTAATTTACGTTTTATTGACGTTTCCATACAGTTGTTTGGAATACAAAACACACACATCAAAACGAAACAGATAGTGGAAAGGGGTCGGGGATGAACAGAAAGAAAACAAAACATTATAGTAAAATGACTTTAAATGACAAATTTCTTTTCAAATAGAATGTCACGGCACGGTAAATTGTGTGATATAATCAGTAGAATAAGGACAGATTGTAACACCTTTTGCGCTGCAGATACAAGGGCCAGACTATATTCCATATCTATAGGAAAGTATTGACATAAACGTAATTATCTGTGTAGCCCTATTGTACTGCACTTACATTAGAACTAGACTTATAATTATTATGGTAGCAACTCCTACAGGAGTGGTCATTTTCCATAGGTTCCCCTCTCATGTCAGTGCTAGGTGTCGGGACCATAATTTCTACATACGTACCCATTCGTAACCGTTGAAAGTACCGCCTTTTGAAATGTTTCAGGATTTCCGCTAATTAATTTTAATCTTTAGACGTTTTCCCTTATTCCGTCGATAAAACACACTACTATCCGTCTTTCTACTATCTTTAGCCCCCTATCGGGCCCTGAGTATACTTCTTCCGCTAATGCCATTAACCTCTCCGCATAATTTTGTACCTTCTCGGACGATTTATGTTTAATTTTGTTAACAAAGAGAACTTGCGATGCGGGTCAACGACCTCTCCAAACCGTGCGTCTAGTTTGTTTATAAATTATTCCCAGTTGCATTCTTCAGGTTGCATTTGGATTTGTGATTAAATATCTTTGGATAAAATCTGAGACGGCTTTTCGCGCCGAATGGAACGCTTTTAACGCGCGGAATGGAACGCTATTATTTTTCGTTAGTGGTACAACTACAAATAACGGCATATTTCTCAAATTCTTTGATCCATTGTCTGTATTTTGTTGACCCCCCCCCCCCCCAACTCCACTATCAAAAGGTGTTACCGAATTAGAAATATTAATATTGAACATTTGATCAATTAGTTCTTCAAAGGCGATTGTAACGGGTTTGGGTCAGCCATTTTAAAACAAACATGTTAAGACAACGTAACACAAAAGTCTTACATGTTGTGAGTCCTTTTCAAAATACTCGCGACGTCCCAAGAGTTCTGGATCTCTAGTCAAAGGCACCACGAAGACGTGTGTGATGTAACAGAAAACGAAAGTCGAGGCTTTCGTCTTCTAGTACACCACAATGGTTAATTGGAGTAAGCGTTGATTGTCAATATTGTGTCGCTAGGATGTATCATTTAGACAAAACATTTATTGCTCTCCTCTGCCAAAACGCAACATGACATGCATTGCTTTCCCTCGCCAAAACATAAAATGATTGACGTCAATTGCTCTCTCTCTCACACACACACACACACACACACTCTCTCTCTCTCTCTCTCTCACACACACACACACACACACACACACACCAATATATAACATTACATTCATTGCTCTCCCTACCCAATATAAAATGGCATTCATTGTTTTCCCGCGCCAAAACATAACGTGATTTTTACTGCTCTCCTTCGCAAAAAATATCACAACATGAATTGCTCTCCCTCGCCGAGACAAAACATAACATGAATTGCTGTCTTTCGCCAAAACATATCACACCATGAATGGCTGTCCCGCTTCAAAACATAACATGAATTGCTGTCTTTCGCCAAATCATATCACACCATGAATTGCTCTCCTTCGCCAATAAATATCATGAATTGTTCTCCCGCACGAAAACATAAAACAACATGAAATCCTGTCCCGCCCAAAACATAACATAGCATGTATTGCACTTCCTCGCCAAAATATAACATAAATTCCTCGTCCTCGTCAAAACAATTAATTAATTGCTCTGTTCATATATAAGCTAGTGATCAAAGGCAGTATTTTATTTTATAAAACTGGAAATCTAGCTATATTGGCTTATAAGGAAACATCTGATGTATGCTGACACAAACCAAGTAGTTTATATATATATATTTATCATAATATGTACATTATATATAAGCTTTGCAAAGACATATGATCAAACAATAAAGCGTTTTAATGCTTACTTTGAAAAAAATACAATACTTTAAACAATAAAGATAACAATATGTTACAACAAGATGCAGTTACGAAAAGGCACAACAAAGACTACGTGTGATTAATTTGACTGTTGGGCTGCAGACGGCAAAGTTTGTCAAGAGCGGACTTTCATTAAATTAATGCTGAATGCGAATTTGACAATTAAATACATGTACAAAAATGAAAGATGGAATAAAATCATTTGTTGTGTAGTTTTTTTTTTTAATTTATGCCAATTAAAAGACCTCATGTAAAGTTCTATCAACCTGACTATATGATATGTAGAATTGAAGATAATAAAAACATTTCCACATAATAACAACCGTTATATTCTGTTCTTCTACATTATTTCCTGGAATAAAATTGCATTTATCAATGATATACGGAAGAAAATAATAGTGCAGACAATGTATCCTTGCTTTAAACTTTTAAAGCTTTAAACTGTGAATATTTTTTCACACACAACGAGTAAGATAAACAAGTGTACATACATAAAACAGACGAGTGGGCTTTTTTTTTTGAAAGTCTATCTCCTTAATTTAACCAAGAATACTTTTCTGTCTACGAGATCAAATGCCTTCCGGTAATCGACTAAACGACATTTTAATCTGCTTCGATTATGGACTATTCCTCTTGACCACGTTTCTTCACATAAGCCATTATCTAACCATTAATCTTACTTTTTCAAACTTGATTTTTGTGTTACTGTTTGTGAGTAATTAGCCTGGGTATAAATAGAAACGTTTACAGTATTAGTAAGGTTGGTGATTAAAATAAAAATTTCCGTGGAATGGTTCATAGATTTGTAAACTGTATGCATCTGTACATTTATATATTGTGTCCTGAACATTGTGAAAATCCTTTGAAAATCTTTGCTTGACTTGAAACAGTTTTAGTAGTTCATGACATAAAAATGAAATTTAATTTAGAGACCAAAGTCGTAAGTTCATTATACAAAATGGAATCCTTAAGTAATCGTATTATACAAAGAGCTATTTTATTTGGATAAAATTGCCTTTTACTCAGAATCATTTAGGTTCGCCATTTTTGCCAACGTACTGGTAATCATGTCAATGAACCGCACCCGTTTTGTTTTTTACTTAAGACCTTATTTTGAACAATTTTATTACCTATATTAGAAAAAAATGAAATGTTTATTTTATTTATTATATCTTAAAGTATTATTCAGTTTTATATTTCAGTGCCCTAAAAGATGAATAATTATTTAATTGTCTGCTTCTAATTATATCTATTATATATCTCTTGAAGTAAGATTTTCACTGGAATTATAAAACAAATTAGTACTTGTTGATCCTTGGCCCAGTGTTATGTCCCGCCATTATTTTTTCCTTTATTTCGTCATAATCTCGTTCAATAATGTTATTTTAGGGCAAAACAATGCATTTATTGTTCACTGAATTCCTTGAATAGCGTATGCTACAGATATTGGTGAGAAAAATGTTAACATGCCCCTAAATATAGAGTTCATTACATTTAATAATTTAAGTCATATGGGAATAAAACCCAAACACCACAAGAGCTCATTGAAGCCTCTCCGGGATTTGTTACTCCTCGCTCTATCCATGGTCATTATAAACTCTCTCAAACAGTTAAACAGATTTGCCTCAATTTATTAAAATTACTCTCCAAACAATTCTAAACATACGTTATTTTCCGATAACTGAATGCTTGAAACCCGTTTATTTAAGTGAGAAACTGTCGGATGATGTTGATGCATTGTCCCCTGCGTATCTGACGTCATCCGACAGAGTCTTTACTGCATGACGTCAAACAGCGACATTTTACGTGAAGGAACCAATATCTAAACTTTCAGAAGCGAGAAAATAAATGACGAAATCATCCGCCGAGTTGATGCAGATAAGTACTGTGTTGACATCAACGATCACACCAAGAAGATTACTCTGAGTCGCCTTGAATGATGCATTGAACGCTGAAAGCATGTAAACGACGGTGACACACAGCGTACTGATTGTAAACGCTACAGACATCCCGATTAACGTCGCGTTCATCCTTTCGCGTTTCATCTGCTTTTTCATTACGTTTGTCGAAACCACTGGCAAAGACTTGGTCGATTTCTCGTTAGAATTATAATTCCTGTGGTAGAAATGGCAACGACCAACAAAGGCAGAAGGATGCCAGCAACAGTGATGACGATTAAATGGATTTGTCGAAACTTTTCAACAGTATCCGTGTTGTAGTGCTTGGCAATAACGTATATGGTTTTATTGGCGGTTTCTATTTCGACGCTCTCGACTTTGTACATAAAAATAGTAGGTATTTGCACAATAACTTGCAAAACGATAGATCCAATGACAACTAATTTTGGTCTTTTCTCGATGGCAAATGTCTTTATTTTAAATGGAACGACCACTGACAGAAACCGCTCAACAGCAATTATCGAGATCAACGTTGCTGAAATCCGGTGGCAGCATGATCCAAATATCAGCGCTAGATAAAGCTCAGTGTATGTTTCAAGAGCAGAGAGTTCTTGCGTCGTCCTTGCAATGGTCACAAGTATAAATTTAACGAAAGCTCCAACAAGCAGAATAATGTCAGCACTCGTCAACGCCTTCAAATACGTTCTAAATGCGCTTTTCAATGGCTGGTGGTGAAGGCCTATCAAACCAATGGAGTTGCCGATGATGCCGACAAGACATATACAGGTACGATAATCTGGAGCAATACGAACCGGGAAAGTTTATATTCCGATATAGTAACAAGTCCGTCGGGGAAACTGCAGACGTGTCGTTGCCCGTAGAATTGACCATTCTCAATTGTGATTCTGCAACATTTTCAAAATTAGAATTGTTATCACTGTAGTTTGTTGGATGGGACCTTGGCAAAAAACTATCCCTAGAACCATTCCAACTATTGCCACTTCGGCTAATTCTTTTTCCATTTATTTCTGTATCGACGTCATTAGGACGGAACCTCCCCGTTGAGCTGTGTGCGGACAGTCGTCTGGCATGCAGTCTCTTTTCGGGCTGAACAATTGTCAAATGAAACAAAAACAAAACTCCCCTCTTCCCCATATTCAATTATCCTCAATTTCAGTTTATTTTCCAATACATAATATCTACAAAATAACACAATAAGCCCGACAACTTGCCAGAAAGCACCGGCAGAACATGGATCTGTTAAATGTCATAGATGTTTCTAAAGTATCCAGTTATCTCCAATCCACAAAGTACATGCACAGAAACGCTTAACTATACACGACAGATACAATTTTAACTGTTTAAACTTAGAGCAACTTATTGTCTGTGGAATCCATTAAAACAGAAAAGCATGTTTATCCAAAATAAGTAGCCGAGTGTTTCCTCATTATCCATTTTTCTGTCCATGACAAAGTGCTTATGACGACAAGGACGCACATATCTCGAAGTTTTATCGTTCTCTGCGGTGGACATAAATATTGGCTAACAGCATCTTAGCTACAGTATATGGTGTGAATAATGGATTTTAGTAACCGGTAGATCGCGCTTCTGTGCTGTTTATTTCTCTAATTCTGGGTTTATATTTAAGACAAAGCTGACTAACGAGTAAGATAACGCAGAAAACTGAAATAGCATTTTGTTTGCCGTTGGCAAAGGTACTCAGTGATCCCAAATGATAATATGTGTCAGCTTTTTAAAAAAAATCACCTGTTTTTTAAAGCTTAAAGACAAGTACTTCAAGACCTGCATTTACTTGTATATACAGTGGTTAATGTTAACTGGTGTTTATCTTCTAACAAATGGTTTATTGTAACTCGCTTGGTTAGTTGACCACAAATTGCAGTTAACTGTTTGGTTTCTTAAGCGAACCATTTAAATTTAACCAAACCAAAACTTAATTTTACATAAATATCGCACAATGCAACATTCTCATTGGTTCCGCTTAATGAATGGCCATTTCTGTTTTGGTTATATAACTATTACAGACGACTGGAAGAATGGTTAATGTTAACCAAATTGGTTAAAACTGAAATCGGTTAAATTAACGAAAACGTTTATATACGAGCTAACCAATAAATTAACTAAAACGTGTAAGTCAGTCAAACTATAAAACTTCCTTTGTTTACTGACCTGACCTGCTTGTATAAAACTTTTAGATTTGTCATGCATACGATTTTTAATACTCTTTTTAAATCACACATTTAAATCACACAACTTTTAAAGCCGTCAATGGGGAGACTTTAGCGATGATAAGTATACCTTTATGCACACTAGGTGTCTACGTAATTATTATCTTAAACGAAATTCGACCTCTTTTTCGTATAATAATTTATTGGATATAGCCAGCATTGTCTGCTTTTTAGCGCTTTTGAAAGTATTGATATTAAAGTCTTTTAATGTTTATGACCATGGGTTTGTCTGTGTTTAGTGTTTGTGCTTTAAAGTATGACATAAAGTATTTTTAATTATGGCCAGGTTATATATATTATTAATGACACGGTCTCTGTGTGTGATGAATTTATCGAATCAAATTGTTTTTGACAGACAATAACAATGCTTTATTTTTCGATGACTTAGTTTTACATCCATTTAAGGGCATATTTTATCACTTGTTATCTGTATTCTGTATTTAATTTTGTTTAGGCCAAAAAAAGTAAATGAAAATTATTCGATACTTCAAACAACTTTTCTGAAACGGAATTTACGTGCAAACAAAACATTCCAAGCAAGTTTATTATCTGGACAGTGCAAAAAAACAACTTATTAGTGGCTAAAAAATCTCTCCTGAATAAAGTCATAAACAAGAACTGTAAAGAGTGATAGTGATTTAACAATACCACAACTCTTTTTCTGATAAGTGAAAGGGTAGACAAAACTGGCCTTAGGCATAGAAAATATATAAAGCACAGAAGAAATAATCTTATAACAGAAAATGGTCCTTATAAAGTTAAATAAGAGACGAAAATAAAATTACCTATCTGATCACTACATTAAATTAAGTATAACAGATTAAATTATTTTAGGTTGGGAGAACTTAACCCATCGTTATAGTTTTCAATTAATTTACTTTTCTGTTGTCCGTTATTTGAAGCTCAAAAGCAAAAAAGGGGGTTGAAGTATGCAGACGTACAGGTCATGTGGTTCTATGTCCCATGTACATACACTTAACTGTGGCCTAGTCAGTTAAAGAAAATTAAAATACAAGATGGCATGGTTGTGCTTAACAGAACAGCAGAGCAGATTAGCATACCAGTGACTGTAAAAAGGCTTTAAATCTTAACATTGCTGAACTAGGTGAAACAACTATTTCTATCGTCACAGCCAATAGAAGACAAACTTAGTACAACAATGCTACCGTGCAGTGTGTCGGTGGTAAAAAAATCTCCCCATGTAATCTATGTTGTCATTTAATTCATCCTATAAGGATTGTTACGTGTATTTCCTTTGACGGACTTAGGGTTTTCGTTCCTCAATTCCATCTTCACATGAACAGGACGCCGCAACCATTTACACTTTTCTGTTCATCTGCTTTCTGGAGTAGAGAATTGATTTCACTTGCAGTCAGCAATATTGTGTAGTTCTACTGATGAAAATAATGTTTTTCTCTCTCTTGTCAATATGGAAATTATTTTTCAATGACGTCACTACTTTCGTCATAACATATCAAAGAAAACGTCAGCGCTTGGACATTTTTTCTACAAAGATCGGTGCTTCAAAGATCGGTGTTTTAAAGGTCGGTGCTCTTTTCACTGCGCTTGCATTTGAGAAACCCCTAAGAAAGTGCGAGCTCTGTAAAACCAGTTTCAGCACCCCAGTCTGTCCTTTTTGCCGACTGACCGTCCCAACTAGGTTAGGTTTGTTCTTTTTGTTAAATTTCTCATCACATATTTGTTGTTATTTTTAGATATGGCTTGCGTGTGAGTGCCTTTTTCCTGTGCCGCCTTTTCAGAATTTGGTATATATTGCATTGCAAGGACTTTGTCGTATACTCTTATTAGTAAGCAACATTCAAACATTTCTGTTAAAGAACGTCAAGAGACCTATAACATTTTATAATTCACTTTAAATCAAAAAGTTGTTACGCGACACATTACAGCATTTTCTTGAATTCTCTTTAAAGAAAACATATCCAAAACACATAAGAATATATTGTGATTATGAAACAAGCATACAAAAAGGAAATTTACACAATTTATTTCATTATTAACATAAATGTTTTATACACTTTCTTTGAAATGTACTAAAAGGCAGGAAAATTTTCTTAATTCCTCGCTCTCTCACTCAGGATTTCTAAAAAATCAGACATAAATACTCCAAAAGTTGTATGCTTTAAATGTATTTATGTCTGATTTTTTAGAAATCCTGAGAGAGAGAAAGAGAGAGAGAGAGAGAGAGAGAGAGAGAGAGAGAGAGAGAGAGAGGAGAGAAAGAAGAAAAGTGGCAACTTTACTTTCTTTAAAAGTGTTGGGGCTATTTTATTATGCAGGATGACCGAAGTACTGACCGAGATTTCCGATGTGTCAATACTCTTACCTTTGACGTTCTTTTCCGAACGTGTACGGAAAGATTATTCGAATGGTCAGGGTTCTGAACGTTCGCATTAATAGCTTTCCCAATTTCCCTGAGCATTACACAATGTAGGCGTCGCACGTGTCATCTCTACATTTGTTTACTGTTATCTGCGAATTTACGCAGTCTTAAATTAAACCATACTGAGTTTTCAGAGTATTTAGAGATGTTTGGCTGCGTTAAATGGAATGTAAAAATAGATGTAGTCTGTATAGTGTCAGACCAGGAAATTGTTATGGTAACCATATTCACATACCAAATATATTTTAAGTAAAAATATATTAAAGGAGTAATCCGCTGTTTTGGAAAAAAATGTTCTCAACTAAATAAATACTTTTTTCGGGAAAAAGGGATTATCGAAGCTATGACTGTGTATGTCTGTGAAAGCAGTTCACCTCACACACCCTTCAATAGACATGTTGTGATCACACACCCTTCAATAGACATGTTGCCATCACACACCCTTCGATAGACATGTTGTCATACATTTCCTATTGTAACAACTCTCTACACCCTTCTATAGACATGTTGTCATACATTTCCTATTGTAACAACTCTACTACACCCTTCAATAGACATGTTGTCATCACACACCCTTCAATAGACATGTTGTCATCACACACCCTTCAATAGACATGTTGTCATCACACACCCTTCGATAGACATGTTGTCATACATTTCCTATTGTAACAACTCTCTACACCCTTCAATAGACATGTTGTGATACATTTCCTGTTGTAACAACTCCCTACACCCTTCAATAGACATGTTGTGATACATTTCCTATTGTAACAACTCCCTACACCCTTCAATAGACATGTTGTCATACATTTCCTATTGTAACAACTCCCTACACCCTTCAATAGACATGTTGTGATACATTTCCTATTGTAACAACTCTCTACACCCTTCCGTAGACATGGTGTCATACATTTCCTATTGTAACAACTCCCTACACCCTTCAATAGACATGTTGTCATACATTTCCTGTTGTAACAACTCTCTACACCCTTCCGTAGACATGTTGTCATACATTTCCTATTGTAACAACTCCCTACACCCTTCAATAGACATGTTGTCATACATTTCCTGTTGTAACAACTCTCTACACCCTTCAATAGACATGTTGTGATACAGTTCCTATTGTAACAACTCCCTACACCTTCAATAGACATGTTGTGATACATTTCCTATTGTTACACTCCCTACACCCTTCAATAGACATGCTGGGATACATTTCCTATTGTAACAACTCTCTACACCCTTCCGTAGACATGGTGTCATACATTTCCTATTGTAACAACTCTCTACACCCTTCAATAAACATGTTGTCATACATTTCCTATTGTAACAACTCTCTACACCCTTCCGTAGACATGGTGTCATACATTTCCTATTGTAACAACTCTCTACACCCTTCAATAAACATGTTGTCATACATTTCCTATTGTAACAACTCTCTACACCCTTCAATAGACATGTTGTGATACATTTCCTATTGTAACAACTCTCTACACCCTTCCGTAGACATGGTGTCATACATTTCCTGTTGTAACAACTCTCTACACCCTTCAATAGACATGTTGTCATACATTTCCTGTTGTAACAACTCTCTACACCCTTCAATAAATGTTGTCATACATTTCCTATTGTAACAACTCTCTACACCCTTCCGTAGACATGGTGTCATACATTTCCTGTTGTAACAACTCTCTACACCCTTCCGTAGACATGGTGTCATACATTTCCTGTTGTAACAACTCTCTACACCCTTCCGTAGACATGGTGTCATACATTTCCTGTTGTAACAACTCTCTACACCCTTCCGTAGACATGGTGTCATACATTTCCTGTTGTAACAACTCTCTACCACACCCTTCCGTAGACATGGTGTCATACATTTCCTGTTGTAACAACTCTCTACACCCTTCAATAACATGTTGTCATACTTTCCTATTGTAACAACTCTCTACACCCTTCCTAACATAAACATGTTGTCATACTTTTCCTATTGTAACAACTCTCTACACCCTTCAATAGACATGCTGTCATACATTTCCTATTGTAACAACTTTCTACACCCTTCGATAGACATGCTGTCATACATTTCCTATTGTAACAACCTTTCTACACCCTTCGATAGACATGTTGTCATACATTTCCTATTGTAACAACTCCCTACACCCTTCGATAGACATGTTGTCATACATTTCCTATTGTAACAACTCCCTACACCCTTCAATAGACATGTTGTCATACATTTCCTATTGTAACAACTCCCTACACCCTTCGATAGACATGTTGTCATACATTTCTATTGTAACAACTCTACCTACACCCTTCAATAGACATGTTGTCATACATTTCCTATTGTAACAACTCTTACACCCATACAACATTAACAACTCTTTACACCCTTCATAGACATGTGTCATACATTTCCTATTGTAACAACTCTTACACCCTTCATAGACATGTTGTCATACATTTCCTATTGTAACAACTCTTTACACCCTTCAATAGACATGCTGTCATACATTTCCTATTGTAACAACTCTTTACACCCTTCAATAGACATGCTGTCATACATTTCCTATTGTAACAACTCTTTACACCCTTCAATAGACATGCTGTCATACATTTCCTATTGTAACAACTCTTTACACAACTACTTTACATACACCTTCAATTCATAGACATGCTGTCACATTTCCTATTGTAACAACTCTTTACACCCTTCAATAGACATGCTGTCATACATTTCCTATTGTAACACCTCTCTACAATTAGCTATTTTAAACAACCACCTGACCGCCTACTTTAATACTTACGTTAGTCACCAGGGTAATCCGCTCTGACATCGATACATTATTACTGTTGTTGTTGTTTTTTAATATCCATCGTGCATATTTATATATTCGGACATTTTGACATTTAGAGCAATCTTTCACGATATAAACTAGTTATGAGAAAGCTGGATTTCGGAAGCACGAAGGATTGACCCTGCATGACCTTGCCTACTCACTGTCAGTCGACATGCCTG
>RXXH01000298.1:0-26802 GCA_007844125.1 Sinonovacula constricta | reverse complement strand
AAACGTGTAGACAAAGACAAAACAATGATACACTCCTGTCTGTATGTAAATACAACCTTACAAGATTGCTGTTATCAGGATCTACTATCTATTTCTAGTCACATTTTGGTTCCAGAAGCCACAGCAAATGTGGAAAAATGAAAGATACTTCTTTAAACAAAAAATCACCTTTAAACTGGCTAAAGGTTGTAATGTTAAATAAAAAAATATCTTAAAAAGAAATAATTAAGATTAAAAAAGTATTACAGTTGATAGAGAAACTAAATTAAGTTGGGCAGAGGGTCAGTTAAATCACTAGGTACATACATAACAGTTCCTGACCTTATCAAACTAAATGAACATAGCTTGTGTGGTATTGTAATAAATAGTAAACAGTCTAATCAGAGTTTTACAGATCTATTTAAAACTCCCAACGTTTTCACCTATGTTCCAAAACAAACTCTCTTATTATCTAAATTTAGCTTATATAAGTTTAGTCTAAATTTTTGGGGATACTTTCCATGCTGTGATCTATGTTTAGCTTATATATGTTTAGTCTAAATTGTAGGGTAATACTTTCCACGCTGTGATCTATGTTTAGCTTATATATATTTAGTATCAATTGTAGGGGAATACTTTCCATGCTGTGATCTATGTTTAGCTTATATATATTTAGTATCAATTGTAGGGTAATACTTTCCACGCTGTGATCTATGTTTAGCTTATATATATTAGTATCAATTGTAGGGGAATTCTTTCCATGCTGTGATCTATGTTAAGCTTATATATATTTAGTATCAATTGTAGGGGAATACTTTCCACGCTGTGATCTATGTTTAGCTTATATATATTTAGTATCAATTGTAGGGTAATACTTTCCATGCTGTGATCTATGTTTAGCTTATATATATTTAGTATCAATTGTAGGGTAATACTTTCACGCTGTGATCTATGTTTAGCTTATATATATTTAGTATCAATTGTAGGGTAATACTTTCCATGCTGTGATCTATGTTTAGCTTATATAAGTTTAGTCTAAATTGTAGGGTAATACTTTCCATGCTGTGATCTATGTTTAGCTTATATAAGTTTAGTCTAAATTGTAGGGTAATACTTTCCATGCTGTGATCTATGTTTAGCTTATATATATTTAGTATCAATTGTAGGGTAATACTTTCACGCTGTGATCTATGTTTAGCTTATATATATTTAGTATCAATTGTAGGGTAATACTTTCCATGCTGTGATCTATGTTTAGCTTATATATATTTAGTATCAATTGTAGGGGAATACTTTCCACGCTGTGATCTATGTTTAGCTTTATATATTTAGTATCAATTGTAGGGTAATACTTTCCATGCTGTGATCTATGTTTAGCTTATATATTTAGTATCAATTGTAGGGTAATACTTTCACGCTGTGATCTATGTTTAGCTTATATATATTTAGTATCAATTGTAGGGTAATACTTTCCATGCTGTGATCTATGTTTAGCTTATATATATTTAGTATCAATTGTAGGGTAATACTTTCCATGCTGTGATCTATGTTTAGCTTATATATATTTAGTATCAATTGTAGGGGAATACTTTCCACGCTGTGATCTATGTTTAGCTTATATATATTTAGTATCAATTGTAGGGGAATACTTTCACGCTGTGATCTATGTTTAGCTTATATATATTTAGTATCAATTGTAGGGTAATACTTTCCATGCTGTGATCTATGTTTAGCTTATATATATTTAGTCTCAATTGTAGGGTAATACTTTCCACGCTGTGATCTATGTTTAGCTTATATATATTTAGTATCAATTGTAGGGTAATACTTTCCATGCTGTGATCTATGTTTAGCTTATATATATTTAGTATCAATTGTAGGGGAATACTTTCCACGCTGTGATCTAGTATTCCCATGTTTAGCTTATATATATTTAGTATCAATTGTAGGGTAATACTTTCCACGCTGTGATCTATGTTTAGCTTATATATATTTAGTATCAATTGTAGGGTAATACTTTCCATGCTGTGATCTATGTTTAGCTTATATATATTTAGTATCAATTGTAGGGGAATTCTTTCCAGGCTGTGATCTATGTTAAGCTTATATATATTTAGTATCAATTGTAGGGGAATACTTTCCACGCTGTGATCTATGTTTAGCTTATATATATTTAGTATCAATTGTAGGGGAATACTTTCACGCTGTGATCTATGTTTAGCTTATATATGTTTAGTCTAAATTGTAGGGTAATACTTTCCATGCTGTGATCTATGTTTAGCTTATATATATTTAGTATCAATTGTAGGGTAATACTTTCCATGCTGTGATCTATGTTTAGCTTTATATATTTAGTATCAATTGTAGGGGAATACTTTCCATGCTGTGATCTATGTTTAGCTTATATATATTTAGTATCAATTGTAGGGTAATACTTTCCATGCTGTGATCTATGTTTAGCTTATATATTTAGTATCAATTGTAGGGGAATTCTTTCCAGGCTGTGATCTATGTTAAGCTTATATATATTTAGTATCAATTGTAGGGGAATTCTTTCCATGCTGTGATCTATGTTAAGCTTATATATATTTAGTATCAATTGTAGGGGAATACTTTCCACGCTGTGATCTATGTTTAGCTTATATATATTTAGTATCAATTGTAGGGGAATACTTTCCACGCTGTGATCTATGTTAAGCTTATATATATTTAGTATCAATTGTAGGGTAATACTTTCCATGCTGTGATCTATGTTTAGCTTATATATATTTAGTATCAATTGTAGGGGAATACTTTCACGCTGTGATCTATGTTTAGCTTATATATAGTCTCAATTGTAGGGGAATACTTTCCATGCTGTGATCTATGTTTAGCTTATATATATTTAGTCTCAATTGTTGGGTAATACTTTCCACGCTGTGATCTATGTTTAGCTTATATATATTTAGTCTCAATTGTAGGGTAATACTTTCCACGCTGTGATCTATGTTTAGCTTATATATATTTAGTCTCAATTGTAGGGTAATACTTTCCACGCTGTGATCTATGTTTAGCTTATATATATTTAGTATCAATTGTAGGGTAATACTTTCCACGCTGTGATCTATGTTTAGCTATATATATTTAGTCTCAATTGTTGGGTAATACTTTCCATGCTGTGATCTATGTTTAGCTTATATATATTTAGTCTCAATTGTAGGGTAATACTTTCCACGCTGTGATCTATGTTTAGCTTATATATTTAGTCTCAATTGTAGGGTAATACTTTCCACGCTGTGATCTATGTTTAGCTTATATATTTAGTCTCAATTGTAGGGTAATACTTTCCACGCTGTGATCTATGTTTAGCTTATATATATTTAGTCTCAATTGTAGGGTAATACTTTCCACGCTGTGATCTATGTTTAGCTTATATATGTTTAGTCTAAATTTTTTGGGAATACTTTCCACGCTGTGATCTATGATTAGCTTATATAGTTTAGTCTAAATTTTGGGAATACTTTCCACGCTGTGATCTATGATTAGCTTATATATGTTTAGTCTAAATTTTTTGGGATTACTTTCCACGCTGTGATCTATGATTAGCTTATATATGTTTAGTCTAAATCTTTTGGGAATACTTTCCACGCTGTGATCTATGTTTAGCTTATATATTTAGTCTAAATTGTAGGGTAATACTTTCCTGTGATCTATGTTTAGCTTATATATGTTTAGTCTCAATTGGGGAATACTTTCCACGCTGTGATCTATGTTAGCTTATATATATTTAGTATCAATTGTAGGGGAATACTTTCACGCTGTGATCTATGTTTAGCTTATATATATTTAGTATCAATTGTAGGGGAATACTTTCCACGCTGTGATCTATGTTTAGCTTATATATATTTAGTATCAATTGTAGGGGAATTCTTTCCACGCTGTGATCTATGTTTAGCTTATATATTTAGTATCAATTGTAGGGGAATACTTTCCATGCTGTGATCTATGTTTAGCTTATATATATTTAGTCTCAATTGTTGGGTAATACTTTCACGCTGTGATCTATGTTAGCTTATATATATTTAGTATCAATTGTAGGGGAATACTTTCACGCTGTGATCTATGTTTAGCTTATATATATTTAGTATCAATTGTAGGGTAATACTTTCACGCTGTGATCTATGTTTAGCTTATATATATTTAGTATCAATTGTAGGGTAATACTTTCACGCTGTGATCTATGTTTAGCTTATATATATTTAGTATCAATTGTAGGGGAATACTTTCCATGCTGTGATCTATGTTTAGCTTATATATTTAGTATCAATTGTAGGGGAATTCTTTCCAGGCTGTGATCTATGTTTAGCTCATATATTTAGTATCAATTGTAGGGTAATACTTTCACGCTGTGATCTATGTTTAGCTTATATTTTTAGTCTCAATTGTTGGGGAATACTTTCCTGACTCCGATCCAAGTTTAGCTTATGTTTAAACTCAATAGTCCAAACATCCTCGCTGCAATCCAAGTTAAGCTTATGTTAAGTCTCAACTGTCAAGGGAATTCGTTCATCTCATTTAGTAACAAAAGGTTCCGCAAACAAAAGTTCTCTTAACTCTCATTCAGGCTTAAATTAACAGTGTAGATCCAGATCAGATGCCCTCTACTAAGCCTATCAACACACCACATTACCATTGTCTGAAATAGTAGGCATACAACTAAGAATTGCTACTGCTGTGACAAAACTATACAAACTCTATTTACTTTAATAACCAGCTAATATACATTATCAAGCCAGATACAAATTGGCTTATTTACATTCAATGACCAATATAAACTGTTTTCCTCTGTCCCAAGGGATTGCTAGAATTTCACTGGAAAATAAATGGGTAAATAATGGCAATTACTGACAAAAACAAAACATATTGCGTCTTTGGGTTGATCTTTAAGACACTCAACAGCCAATGACATTGCCTTAAAGGCCAACAAAACAAAAGGCAGTTAAGTTCATTATGAACAATGGGAAACATGACCAATTTTGTAAAACAGCAAAAACAGTTATGCCTTTGGGTCACCAATGTTCCAAGACACGTCTCTTAAAAATAAATTATTCTCAGACTTTATCTAATTGCAATTTTAAAGATAATTTTCAGGAACATTTGTTATTGTTTCTTTCATCATCATTTATTATCCCATTCCAGACTGCTAAATGAGCCAGATTGAAGTACCAAGGAACTGGGAAATTTTCTAAAGTGATCCAGACATTAAAGCATTATAAAACTGCACAAAAAGAGGATTTTGAAAGGTAACTTTACAGTTCTCTAGTAAATTAAATAACAGAATAAAGTATCTTAGTCCATCTATGACATAATTTATCTGCCTTTGCAATTCATGTGCTTTTTATATTTAGTTTCAAAGACTTCCAATTAGGGGATCAATTTTACTATTATTGTGATCAACATGGCATGGAAGAAACAATTAAGGCTAACATGGTAATGGCAGAATGACAATATGTGCAAATATCTGCTGTTAACAGACTTATTCCTGTCATTTCCTGTCACACGATTGAATAGATTATCAAAATATTTACTAAAAAATATAAAAATGAGGAATTAAGTTTTTGTTATAAATCTACACTTAACCTACAACATACATTTTACCCCAAATCTCACTGATCAGGCAGCCACAAATAATGTAGATTGGGATTATCCAGCTACCACTGATGAGTGCAATATGTCTTGTTACCTCAGCATGTAGTTGTCAGTAATTAACAATGACTTTGTATTGCTTAGGAGTAGATGTTTGATATTTATAGGACACTGTTATTAGGCTGACCTCCAGTATCCAGCACATGACATCTATGGATGGTCAAGGTATTATTATAAGGTCAACATGATGACAGCTGGGCGGGCTGGTCAGACCAAATATAGTCCAGCAACAACAGTCAAAGTTGTCAAGCGTGAAATATCATATAATAACTGACCAGACATTAGCGTATCCTTACACGTGATGTGACAATTTGGATTATTTATATACTTGACCAACCTGAAGTATCCTAAGTCAAGGTAAAAGTTATTTTCTATTTAAATTTGTTTTTCTTTTTTTATGCTGGGAGGGGGAACTGTTCATTATGTTGGACCTGAGCTTTTTGCATTCATTCTTCAAATTTTATTTCTGTAGAAAAAAGTCTGGTACATCATACCACTGAGATAATTTGAAAAAATAAAGAAGAGGATGTTTGGAGGTCTTGGTGTTACGAAGTTATTTTTAAAAAGAATAACTTGAAACATACAATTAAAAAGTAAAATTTAGCAAATGTAAGTAAATGTATACTAAGAATGTTTTTTCCTTTCAAAAAAATATTTTCAGAATGTTGATTTATATGTTCCTTTTGTTGGTTCAGATTCATTCTCAATTATTTTTATATTCTCAATCATTTATTGTTTGAATAATAAAAATTTAAAAAATATATTACTGAAGTCTAGAAGATCAGATAACAGACTATTGACAGAGATTGTGATAGTGCAATAACTGGCTTATAACAGTGACAATCACAGAACTTTTGTACAACAAATCTACAAAATGTCTTCGTCAATGTCCCAGAAAACACCTGTAATTAATTAATTACGATTCTGAAAATAATAAAATTGACAAGTCTTCCACATCAGGTCCACTTTACAATGAGAAAGAGACCTGATATATAACAGAATGCTTCATAAAGGCAATACTTCATTATGTCAATTAGTTTTCAATTAGTGTTTCTAAAATTGCATCACTCCATCAAATACAAAAATGTGTACAAAAAGTTCTTTTTTTAAAACAACACCAAGCCCTTAATTGCATACTTTTACTACTCCTGAAAACTGCATCACAGAATAACATTCCCGGCTTGTATGTTCTTCACCCTTATCTTGCTACATATATAAGCAATACAAATATGAGTTCTATGCTAACAGCTAAATGCACTAAAGCAATCAGACATACTGCAATATGGGGACAAGGCAACAACTATATGCTCTGCCAAACCCTTAGGAATAAATTAAGACAATCAATAGAAGGGGACCCCCTAAAACATAGAAATACCATGTGTTATACTGACTGTTACTGTCATCCCTACTCGAGCAGTTCTCTTTCTTCTCTTTAATGAAACAACTGTAAACCAAGATATGTTAGCATGTATTTTATATAATTATTACTGCCACTGATAATATGCTTGTTTTATGTTGTTTTCATATTCCTCTACATTAGCTTATGGGTCAAAATGAAAAGCAGCAATAATAATGGTTTAAAGAGCTTCTAATGCCTTTCATAAGACCTGGGCCTATTATGGGATTGTGTGTTAGATTTTTGGGCGCCTGTGGAACAGTTGTAGTCATCAATTTGTTACTCTTCTGTCTGACTGCTTGGCCTCTCACCATGTGTGTTTACCGCCTGTTCGGGCCAACGGACTTAATAAAGGAGATCATCCAGCTTACCTGCAGTGCACTGCTGGTTCTATCCGGACATTTGTCTGGGGTCTTCCATTTCCAAAATAGCTGAATGTCGCTATAAGGATTTTAAGTGGTCGCTGTGGTGTATTTTGAAAACAAAACCAAATCAGACATTAAGATTTAGGATAGAAGTCAAGTATAGACAATTTAAATTTCTGAATGGTTATTCCCTGAGTAAGACTTACATTACTGATTATTAAAGCAACAGCACTGTAGTATTATAATAATTATTATTATCACTAAATATAAACAATATGACCTCTATCAGCTGACTAAAAATCTCTGTACAGCTGTAAAGAGACAGTCATAGTAAACACAAGTCATTGATGCCAAACATCCAACTGATGAGACATGTGATTATGGGGTTATATGATAATACAAGAAAAGCATTGCGAAGCATCAAAGGGCCACACAACAATGAAAATTAATATTTATTAGAAATTTAGAGATGACTGATTTTATTTATTAAGTAAATATTCAAATCACTGGGATAATTTAATTCTGGTATATAAGGCTACATATATGTACAATCCTTAAACAGGGATGTCTCCATAAGCAAGTATAACCGTCAGATAGAAGTTAAAATACCTTGTTTGTGTTGAAGCTACAAACAAAGAATAAATACAAATTAATATAAAAAGAACACCATTTACCGCATTAGGACCAGTATGTTGAGAACGTGTAATTGCGCAACTTCCGAAATTTGGAAAAACCTCGCCTTTTTTTGCTCGCCTATTCTCTAGCGAGAACAAGAATGGCCGAGGAGATCTGCTTGCAAGTGCATTTTGTAGTGTCAACAATAATCGATCAATGATCCTTATCAATAATAAAAATAATTAACATTTGTTATTGATCAATACTTTTTGTATGTTTAAATGTTTCGTTCAAACGAAGAAGAAAAAATTCACATAAAAAAAAAACTTTGACTGCGACCGGATTCGATCTTTGGAGACCCTTAACATCAGAACAAGTCCATAACCACTGTGCTATTTTATGATTGTCATCTGTGAGTGAGTAAAATTTATATTATCTAAAACGTGCCACTACAGACACTATCAATCGATTTTTAGAAAGAAAATAGTTAATAAACGACTAACCAATAGTTTTCATACGACTTATAAACATATAAATACAAATAACAACTTTCAGAACACCTTGTCCATTTTCCCTCAACCATTCTCTAGCTAGAACTAGAATGTCCGCGGACGTCCGCTCTCATGTGCAAAATTTTTCAGCATTCCATATATAGGCAGCGAGCTCCAGTGCATCGGAAATAAACATGGCAGCCATTTCTGAGATATGTTCAATGGGGGTATATGATAATATAAACATGGCAGCCATTTCTGCGATATGTTTAATGGGGCTATATGATAATATAAACATGGCAGCTATTTCTGTGACATGTGTTAATGAGGTTATGATAATATAAACATGGCAGCTATTTCTGAGACATGTGTTAAATGGGGTTATTTGATAATATAAACATGGCAGCTATTTCTGAGACATGTGTTTATGGGGCTATTTGACAATATAAACATGGCAGCTATTTCTGTGACATGTGTTTATGGGGCTATTTGACAATATAAACATGGCAGCTATTTCTGTGACATGTGTTAATGAGGTTATGATAATATAAACATGGCAGCTATTTCTGAGACATGTGTTAAATGGGGTTATATGATAATATAAACATGGCAGCTATTTCTGAGATATGTTCAATGGGGTTATATGATAATATAAACATGGCAGCTATTTCTGAGATATGTTCAATGGGGGTATATGATAATATAAACATGGCAGCTATTTCTGAGACATGTGTTAAATGGGGTTATATGATAATATAAACATGGCAGCTATTTCTGAGATATGTTCAATGGGGGTATATGATAATATAAACATGGCAGCTATTTCTGAGACATGTGTTTATGGGGCTATTTGACAATATAAACATGGCAGCTATTTCTGTGACATGTGTTAATGAGGTTATGATAATATAAACATGGCAGCTATTTCTGAGACATGTGTTAAATGGGGTTATATGATAATATAAACATGGCAGCTATTTCTGAGATATGTGTTTATGGGGCTATTTGACAATATAAACATGGCAGCTATTTCTGTGACATGTGTTAAATGGGGTTATATGATAATATAAACATGGCAGCTATTTCTGAGACATGTGTTAAATGGGGTTATATGATAATATAAACATGGCAGCTATTTCTGAGACATGTGTTTATGGGGCTATTTGACAATATAAACATGGCAGCTATTTCTGTGACATGTGTTAATGAGGTTATGATAATATAAACATGGCAGCTATTTCTGAGACATGTGTTAAATGGGGTTATATGATAATATAAACATGGCAGCTATTTCTGAGACATATGTTTATGGGGCTATTTGACAATATAAACATGGCAGCTATTTCTGTGACATGTGTTAATGAGGTTATGATAATATAAACATAACAGCTATTTCTGAGATATGTTCAATGGGGGTATATGATAATATCAACATGGCTGCCATTTCTGAGATATGTTCAATGGGGCTATATGATAATATAAACATGGCAGCTATTTCTGAGATATGTTCAATGGGGGTATATGATAATATAAACATGGCTGCCATTTCTGAGATATGTTAAATGGGGCTATATGATATATAAACATGGCAGCCATTTCTGAGATATGTTAAATGGGGCTATATGATAATATAAACATGGCTGCCATTTCTGAGATATGTTCAATGGGGGTATATGATAATATAAACATGGCTGCCATTTCTGAGATATGTTCAATGGGGTATATGATAATATAAACATGGCAGCTATTTCTGAGACATGTGTTTATGGGGCTATATGATAATATAAACATGGCAGCTGTTTCTGTGACATGTGTTTATGGGGCTATATGATAATATAAACATGGCAGCTATTTCTGTGACATGTTTAATGGGGCTATATGATAATATAAACATGGTAGCTATTTCTGTGACATGTGTTTATGGGTCTATATGATAATATAAACATGGCAGCTATTTCTGTGACATGTGTTTATGGGGCTATATGATAATATAAACACAGCAGCTATTTCTGTGACATGTGTTTATGGGTCTATATGATAATATAAACATGGCAGCTATTTCTGTGACATGTGTTTATGGGGTTATATGATAATATAAACATGGCAGCTATTTCTGTGACATGTGTTTATGGGGGTATATGATAATATAAACACAGCAGCTATTTCTGTGACATGTGTTTATGGGGCTATATGATAATATAAACATGGCAGCTATTTCTGTGACATGTGTTTATGGGGCTATATGATAATATAAACACAGCAGCTATTTCTGTGACATGTGTTTATGGGGCTATATGATAATATAAACATGGCAGCTGTTTCTGTGACATGTGTTTATGGGGCTATATGATAATATAAACATGGCAGCCATTTCTGTGACATGTGTTTATGGGGCTATATGATAATATAAACATGGCAGCTATTTCTGTGACATGTGTTTATGGGGTTATATGATAATATAAACATGGCAGCTATTTCTGTGACATGTGTTTATGGGGCTATATGATAATATAAACATGGCAGCTATTTCTGTGACATGTGTTTATGGGGCTATATGATAATATAAACATGGCAGCTATTTCTGTGACATGTGTTTATGGGGCTATATGATAATATAAACATGGCTGCCATTTCTGTGACATGTGTTTATGGGGCTATATGTTAATATAAACATGGCGGCTATTTCTGTGACATGTGTTTATGGGGCTATATGAATATAAACATGGCAGCTATTTCTGTGACATGTGTTATGGGGCTATATGATAATATAAACATGGCAGCTATTTCTGTGACATGTGTTTATGGGGCTATATGATAATATAAACATGGCAGCTATTTCTGTGACATGTGTTTATGGGGCTATATGACAATATAAACACAGCAGCTATTTCTGTGACATGTGTTTATGGGGCTATATGATAATATAAACATGGCAGCTATTTCTGAGACATGTGTTTATGGGGTTTTGTGATTATATAAAACATGGCAGCTATTTCTGAGACCTGTGTTAATTGGGCTATATGATAATATAAACATGGCGGCTATTTCTAAGACATGTGTTAATGAGGTTATATGAAAATATTAACATGGAAGCTATTTCTGAGACATGTGTTAAATGGGGTTATATGATCATATAAACATGGCAGCTATTTCTAAGACATCCTCAATGGGGATATTTGATAATATGAACATGGCAGCTATTTCTATACTAGTTTATTTAAGAGTCAGCACCTACATCCATATTTTATAATGACTTTCTGTTAAGGTAAACAAATGGACTGACAGCAACATAGCAGCAAATAGGGTAGGTCACCATCAGACAGCTCAAATGATAATTATAGCCTTGAACCAGTGGACAGTGAAGAATTAATGGACATTTATAGGAAACCAAGCATCAGTTGACATTACATAGATAAAAAAATTAAATCCAATGAGCATTAAACAAGTGTAAAGTCGATGAACATTGACAAGTTAAGAACCAACAGACATATCGACATGTATAAAATTTATATGAGGAAGAAATTTGAAAGTAAAAGGTAAACAGAACAAAGGCCAAACCGGCGTAACTAAAAGAGAAAAACAACAACACATTGACAAACATCTAAAAATTAAACGAAAATTAAAATAAAAAAGCAAACTATTACACAAGGGTCATCACAGTTAATAAAATCATACACAGTAATAACTTTTGATCATCTGTGGGTTGTTGACATTGTCCACAGTCATGAGAAAGTTGAATGTCACAAGTACAAAGGATAGACCCTGAATAACTTGCAGTCAGCCATCATGCCAGGGAGGAAGTAGCGCATGTACAGAAACAATTATGTATGTTAAAGGAAACTAGACCCCTCAATTGTGTCCAGGCATTCATCAAATGTTAACATTTAAACTGTAATCTGTTTAATTTAGAAGTTCATGTTATTATATTGTAAAATGCTGACATACATTAAATGGAGATTTATCAATGAACAATGCCATGCAGGAATATCACTCAGCCACTAGAAGACAGGGATAACACTGGGAGCAAACTGTTATTAAAATGACTGTTCGACTGTCTTTGCATTCTCTACTAGGCTGAGATATTTACGATATCTACATGGGGCTTCATTGCCTTCTACAGCCCTGTGTGACAGATTATGGATGACAGAGGTCATATGTCATCTAAGTCTAATGTTACCGCATGTGTACAGAAAAGAATGGCACATTCAGGATCTTTATATTCAGATCAAAGGGGTATAGTTTTGAGGAAATAAATGACTATTAATTATAACCATAAAAAATGTTGAGTTAATTTTAAACTCAGTGTATTTTGGACACATCCAGAAGTATGATTTACTTTAGAGCTAATTGAAGTTAAAATGAAATCCGATCAAAAGTATTGCATGTTCAATAAAACAGTTTCTTTTATCAGTTGTTAGTGACTCTGTTCTAACTATTATCCAAATTTATAATCTAAGGGTGTTTTTCATCTGAAGACTTACCTCTTTCCAATGCAATGTAAATGTGATTTATCATGGAATAATTTTGACCATTATTTGCATACATTTAATTGCTTACAACTTTAAACTTACACACCCAAACACCTCTTTTTAGCACTTTGATTGTGGCTGGGTGATGAGATGGGCACAAATGTTACAATGAAGGTCAGACACTTAGGATGTTCCATCAATAACAACTACCAATAAAACAAATGTCAAAAAAATGTTGATTTTGACTCATACAAAAATAACAGCTTACAACATCTAGTTCTATTTTTTGTAAATTTAAACACTTTAATTTATTTCCAACAACAACATAAATGCTTTATTCTAAAAAAAAACAAGTGCATAATACAATGAAGAAATATAATAAACATGATTAGAATTTCCTGTCAATTTTGATAAATATACAAGTAATCGCCAAACTTTAAAAATAAAATGTCATTCAATTATTATAAATATTATTTGCACCCTATAACTATGATGATGTTTGTTTAAAAACAGTCTTTTTCAGGGATAGGATATGAAAGAATTTTCAAAGTGAACAATAACCAGAATGGTTGGAATTTAGACCAAGTGCTTAAGAAATTAAATTAATTACAATTACTGTTTAAGCAAATTGGCAGAAGATATTTACATGTGCTGATAATTGTCAACAAATGGCTTCATTTACATGTGCTACATGTAATAATTGGCAATAACCGGCAACATTTACATGTGCCAATAACTGTTAATAACATAAATGCATTTATGTGTGCTGATAATTGTCAACAACAGACCGCATTTATGTGCTGATAAACTGCCAATAAAATACCACCTTTACATGTGCTGATAATGGGGCAAAATCAGACCACCTTAACATTTGCTGATAATGGGGGACAATAACAAGACATTTACATGTGCTAATAATTTGGTCAATAACCGAATGTTTACATGTGCTGATAATGGGGCAATAACAGCCCACCTTTATGTGTGCTGATAATGGGACCAATAACACAATATTACATGTGCTGATAATGGGACATTAACAGGATATTTACATGTGCTGATAATGTGGGCATCAACAGAACGTTTACATGTTCTGGTAATGGTCAATAAACGAAAACCTTTACATGTGCTGATAACTGCCAATAACACAGTTTGGACAGTTTTCTGGAATATAGACAACACTTGTTCACTTCAAGCATGCAAGTGAATTAACATGATGTTCATTCACATACAATGATTTATAAGTTGACATGACATACCTTTTAAACAGGTAGAGGTATGATACATATATATGCATCACTTTTACATCACATATATAACTATAGATTGCAGCTAAATATACCACTTTTGATTTTCTACAACAAATATTGGCAACTTTTTAATTGTGTTAAAATGGATATTAGAAACTTAAACCTCAATAGAAATTTAAATTATAGAATCAATATATATACAACTATACATATACTGTAAATATGAGCATCTAGAAGCAAAGTACCAATGGACATCAAAAAGCCAATGGAAATAAAAAGCCAAGTGGCAAAGAACTGAAAAGACAACAAAATGCAAACAAAGGACCAATAATCATTTACAAACAACCAATTGACAAACAAAGGACCAATAATCATTTACAAACAACCATTGACAAACAAAGGACCAAAAAGCATTTACAAACAACCATTTGACAAACAAAGGACCAAGAAGCATTATAAACAACCAATTGACAAACAAGGGACCAATAAGCATTTATAAACAACCAATTGACAAACAAAGGACCAATAAGCATTTACAAACAACCAATTGACAAACAAAGGACCAATAAGCATTTACAAACAACCAATTGACAAACAAAGGACCAATAATCATTTACAAACAACCATTGACAAACAAAGGACCAATAATAATTTATAAACAACCAACTGACAAACAAAGGACCAATAAGCATTTATAAACAACCAATTGACAAACAAAGGACCAAAAAGCATTTACAAACAACCATTTGACAAACAAAGGACCAAGAAGCATTATAAACAACCAATTGACAAACAAGGGACCAATAAGCATTTATAAACAACCAATTGACAAACAAAGGACCAATAAGCATTTACAAACAACCAATTGACAAACAAAGGACCAATAAGCATTCACAAACAACCAATTGACAAACAAAGGACCAATAATCATTTACAAACAACCATTGACAAACAAAGGACCAATAATCATTTATAAACAACCATTGACAAACAAAGGACCAGTAATCATTTGTAAACAACCAACTGACAAACAAAGGACCAATAAGCATTTATAAACAACCAATTGACAAACAAAGGACCAAAAAGCATTTACAAACAACCATTGACAAACAAAGGACCAAGAAGCATTTATAAACAACCAATTGACAAACAAGGGACCAATAAGCATTTATAAACAACCAATTGACAAACAAAGGACCAATAAGCATTTACAAACAACAAATTGACAAACGAAGGACCAATAAGCATTTACAAACAACCAATTGACAAACAAAGGACCAATAGCATTTACAAACAACCAATTGACAAACAAAGGACCAATAAGCATTTAAATTAACCAATTGACAAACAAAGGACCAATTAGCATTTACAAACAACCAATTAACAAACAAAGGACCAATAAGCATTTACAAACAACCAATTGACAAACAAAGGACCAATTAGCATTTACAACCAATTGACAAACGGCAAACTAGAACCAGTTGACATAAAAAAAAAATCAAAAGCCACCAAAATAAAAAAGCCAAGACTTTATCAAATAGATTTCATGGGCCAAGCTTCAATACTAATAGCAACAGGAAGATCCAGTAGACATTGGAAAAGTATAAGCAGACAGCCAATGTGAGCTACACTCTAATGGGTATCAGAGAGAACTAAAGTGGCTGTTCTCTTACTGATCATTAGCTTGGGAGAGGGAGAGAATCTTGGCTGTTTGGCTGGCAAGCTTTTAGCTAGCTAGGCATTACTTGATCAGGCTAAAGCAAACAGTGTAGATCCTCATTAACCAGCTGTGAACTGGGAGCTGATCACGATCTTTATTATTTGCTGTTGCGGCTGTTTACAAAAAACTTAGAACGTTTATTTTGAAAGTTCTAAGCAAACAACTAAGAAGCAAGCCTGGAATGTTAATAATGGTAACGTTTTAAAGGCTCGTGTTGGCAGAACTGTATCTGAAAATGAACTGGAAATTGAGTAAACAGGAGACTGGGGTAGAAAGGTAGAAACTAGGGCTGCGTACCGGTATTCGATATATATCGAGAACCGGTATTTAGGGTTTGATAGGTATATCGTATCAAACGTTTATGTATCGACTGAAATATCGGTCCCATAACAAAATTTAAAATACATCAAATTAAACAGATATCGGCTTGCATTTCTCGCAATCTGAAAACATGTTGTTGTTGTTGTTTTTGTGACGTCGTTGTATGGCTAAAACCCGTCCTCTACCGTCCTCCGCGGCAGACTCGGTTGGTTAATGTTATTTTGTCGCAGGTGAGTTTGGTTGCGGATTCTTTTAAATGATTCAAATCCTTTATGGATGATAAGTTGATAACTAATGATAACACTTTCTTAGCTTGAAACGTTTATAAATTTATTTTAGCTAGATTGTTTATCGAAACAAATCCCACTTTAGTTCAATAGTGTGCCGTCCGATTCTAGTACCGTCATAGACCGGCTTTTACACCATACATTTGAATACTCTTCTATTTAAAGATAAAAATCCGTTCGTCTGCAACTTTGCGAATATGCCGCCTCCAAAAGGTAAAGTTTGGGAGTATTTTGATCGCAAACCAGATGGAAGCCAGTGTAAACTATGTAATAAAAATGTTACAAGTAAGGGTGGCAACACTACGAACCTTGCAGCCCATCTACACCGTATTCACAAGATTGAAATCTCTCAGCATCCATCAGTAGCGGGTAAAAACCCTTCCACTCTCGTTTAAAAGACGAAAAATGCCATTGGGGCAATATAAATTTTAAAACAACAGGGTTTTTCTTTATTTATTATATTATATAAAAAATCATAAATATCATATGATATATCGAATATCGGTCATTTTGTATCGATACAGATATCGTATCGATCATTTTGACCGATACGCAGCCCTAGTAGAAACTGGAAGAAAAATGGAGAGAATTATGGAGGGAGTGAGAACTTTGGGTGGGCAGACATCACGAAACAGTAAAAGACAAACATTTTACATATAATGGCATTAAGTAAACAAAGTTCTGCTTTGAAATAATATTGTGACACTTTCCCTTCAAGAGTACAAACATGTTTCTTAGCCAGAAACGTTGTAAGCAGCAGAAAATGTGAACTGTATAAAGAAGCTAATGGTTTTGACTTGTCAAGGAGGAGACAAATAATCATTCAGGTAAAAAAAAACACAAACATGTTTTGCAATTCTGAAGCCTTTTCATGGAGAACAGCATCTTTCACTGTTAGATTATCAGAAATATTTCTCACAACTGCACAACTCTGCTTTTTACACTTGACTACAAAGAAAACAAAAAAAATTGCCATGTTTACTCTTCAGAGATCCCACTCTTAAACTACACTTTTAGACAGCCAAGCGACTAAGTGCCTCCTAGCGTGCACATACTATAGTTCTAAAATACCAAGAATATTTTAGTGGGTAAGTTGTTTATTTCTTCTCAAAGCATCATACTGCTGGCACTAGTAAAACTGTCTCCCTGTGACAATTGTATGTCAGGGCATTGTGTACAGAATTGAGAGTTATTGGATACAAGCTTAAATAAACTAATATCTGATCCCCTTAACTGCAGTTTAAAATACCTCTTATACAATGGAATGAAAGTAAAGAGCTTTTAAAAAATAGAAATACAGAATTAATACAAAAAAGAATAAATACATAAAAATGAATAATTTTTAATATAAACAGAAAAGGAATAGGAAGTAAAAATTTACAGAATATTATGCATGATTCTAATAGCTGTAAACAGAAAGCTGAGAGAAGTAAATATCTTAATGGATGGTCAGGCAACAAGTGTTATGTCTGCATTAGAATTGGCTAAGCGAAAAAAGAAGAGGAATTCCTGTGAGTAATATCCTGATAGATATCCCCAGAAGAAACTGCTAACAGACATACAGACATCGAGACCACATGCATCATACCATAATATGACCCTTCAGGCATATCATAGGAACCTGTCTGGAAGATTGAAAATTGTTCAAGAAAAGCTTCCTGACTGCTGATTCTACAATTCTGATGCCCTAACCAAGAGTGCATTATGTTACTGAGTAGGACTTTTTATAACTGTTAAGGTTTAATATAAAATAAAAAGTCATATCAGATTCTTGAAAATGTGCAAATAAACAAATACATGATTTTATTCATGATAAATGTAGAATATATCACACTTAACTGTCCCGATCTCCTAAACAAGACAAATTCCATGTTATCATCCACCTCCTAGTCGAGCAAAATAATTGTCTGAACCAATATTCAGCATATGGCATATGGTAGTGAAATGGGTTGCAGAAGCGTTAATATATGATTGAGTTGACTTATGCATATATTGAAACAGCCAAATTAACTTAACTATATGTACAAATTGTTGCAGTTTCGTTGTTGTTTTTTCAAACCTTGTTTTAAATGATGTTCAAAATAATTTATTTGTCTACTAACACACTACTAGTTGCTTTTGTAAAAGAATAGTTAAACTGGCAACATCTGGAATATAAAGCTGTCCGGACATATGTATACTTTTAGGAGATTTGTGGAACTACAATTTGACGAAGATTTGTAAATATGGTGTGAATTATATAAAATATTGTTCTTTATCACAATAATGAAAAACATTTTTGGGTAACAATGACTGGGTTTCTATTTTCTACTCACATTATTTGCCCGAGTTTTCAATCATCTTTGTTATTTTTATAAATTTAATTTAAGTTTTTCTGTCTACCGACACATTCATGTTTACAACCCCTGATCTCTGAAGCACTCACTATTTCCTACATAAGCAAGGTGACAATGGAATGAAATAAAGTTTCCATTCTCCACTACTTTATTTAGCTGATAAGCAACAAAGGGATTCAGCTTTGTTGAACAGGTTTATTTTTTCATCTTTCAAGATTGTTACAATTCAAACAATTCTGATTCAACTGATTTTAACATCAAATATTAATTTTCTCATTTCACTATGTTGTTTTGCTTCAGAAGTTTACTATTTTAAGAGTGTATAATGGGTCATATCTGAGGAGTGTCTGTTTCAAAGAAAAGGATTCTTTTGTTTTATTTCATTTAAAAAGACACATGTTTCATTTAGGCTTAAACATAAGATTGGATTCTAATAATAGGATAACATAATGCAATAAAGCATCTATAGCAGAGATAGCCATAGTTTAAGAAAGCTTAGGGAGACATATGTTTTATCTGCCAAAGCCACAACAAAGTTATGTTTCCCAAATCACTACATAAAGTAAGGCTTTTTTAACTTAGACATTATTATTCCCTGTATGTATATCTGTTTCTTTGTTTATTGGGTTTATCGTCCCCCATCAGTATTTCCTAGAGACAGTCCAGTTAAAGCATATATAGTGCTGCCTTCAATGTGTATAGGAAAATAAGAAAAGGTCCTATCTAAATTTTCAAAGACATTTAAATCTAATCTACCTCCAGACAAAGGCAATCAGGGTAAATGTAAATGTGACAAAAACACAGAGACGAGACATAACACAAAAAGAAAACCCGACATTTACCTCCTTGGAACGGTCAGTCGACAAAAGGACTGACTGGGGTGCTTAAACCTGGTTTGTGGAGAGCTCCAACCAAGCACTTCCTGAAAGTTTTTATTAAACAAAAAGTGTAAATAACAATATCCCGTCAAAGTGAAACAACTAACAGTAAGCAACTGCATCGGGAGTTAAAACAAATACAATGAACTTATATACAGACAAAATACCTAGTAATAAAATAAACTATTAACATATGTACAGTATGACCAGTAGGTAAAAGCCTCGGCAAGCTAAAGATTCCACATAAGAGAGTAGTTTGAAATAAAACAGCCCAAGCGCCGACATATAATAAGAACAATTTAATAACGTCATACAATTCCATGACGTCATATGCCAAAAGTGTCAAAAAAGTGAAATGTAAAAAATACGAAGAAATCATCGAATTTAAGAAAACAACCCAAACCAACAAAATAAAATGTAGTATTGTTAGGAGTTAATAGGTAATCAGTTTTGAAATAATATATCATAAAAAAAAACAAGGATTTATCCACAATTGGAATATTTGATAATAAAGGTTAAAAAAATCCTGATGTTATACCTACTGTGTAATCTTACGTAAAGGGCATGGAGAGACTGCTCAAGTTGTCTCACCTATATAGGGCTCCACTGGAGAGATGAAGAGACAAGAAATCCAACAGTGACAGTCCAACTATGGCTTTAAGTTACTGTTTTCATATAGTCTCAACGCCCTGTCCGGTCATCGTGTATATAAAAGCAATGCAAGTTCTTGACTGTAAAACGGTCAATTGCAAGCAACTGCAAGTACAACGAAGGATTTCCGGGTTGTAACCGTCAGCAATACATTTTCAGATAAGTCTTTTAAAGTGGTCAGAAAAGTTATTGAGACCCTTAATTTTCTTTAACTTGTATAAAACATTTCCATAAAATGCAAGATGGCTTATGCCTTTCTGCATAAGTGTTTTCATACTGCTATTATACTTAGAAGCAATAAAATCATTGTGGTGAAAGAATTTTGAAAACATCTTTCTTAATTTTTTGTGAAAACGAAAGCCTTGCTATAACAGTTTAGAAGAAATAAAATGGTTTCTAGCATTGAAATCTTTTTCTCTTCTACAAACTTGTGCAAACCTTGTAAGTTGTGATATGTAAATACCATAGAAGGCAGCACGAGGTGAATCACCATCAAGGTATGGATAATTCACAATACTAAACTTGAAATCATCTCTTGTCATAGATTTTAGTAGAGACATTTTCATTGAAAATAATGATCTCAATATCTAGAAATGCTGCATTTAAATGTCAGTTATTTACTTTATTAAGGGAAAGTTCTGGAGGGTAAATCAGATGGATATTTGAGAAAAGAAAGGATTATCTCTAGTTAGAAATCATCAAGATAGCGTGACGTTAAATTGAAAGGCTCCATAATGTGGCATTGGTTAGAAGGGGATAAAGTTAACATGAAATCACATGAACACCTCATTAACCACTTCCTGTCACATTATCCTGACACCGGCCAACTAGTAGGGCAACTACCCTTATATTTGCCCTAGCATTAGCAAGGGGGCTATACCAATACCATTTTTAACGACTTTGGTATGTCGCGGCCTGGGATCGAACCTAGGGCCTCCCATTCCTGGAAGATGCTCTACTGAATGCACTACCAGGTCTAGTCCTATATGTACATATATGAAGATAGAGTGCATGTGGCTGTCAAAAAAAAAGACAGTTATGGTATAGCTGCTGTTATAGTAAAGAGACTGTTATAGTTAAGTGGCTGTTAGAGTAAAGCTGCTGTTATAGTAAAGAGACTGTTATAGTTAAGTGGCTGTTAGAGTAAAGCTGCTGTTAGGAGATGGGTTTTGCCGGCATTTTTGTGATACTGTGCAGCAACATTTCTATCATTATAGCACAGGGGCACTTATGAGGTGCCCAGGGACTGAACCCAGTCGGTCCATTATACTGACACCGACGAGTCAGGCGTAATGCTGTCCCCTTAGCCCCAAGTGTTAGGAGGGAAGCCACTACTAAAAACTTTATAAAGTTTTTGGTTTGACCCGGCCGGGGTTTGAACCCGCAACCTCCTGATCCTCTTGAACTATTGTGGCTGGTAGCTGCTGTTAGAGTTAAGTTGATGTTAAAGTTAATGGATGTCTACTGACTGTTATAATGTGGCGAATGTTACAAGAAAAGAATGTTGTTAAATATTAGCTGTTATAGTAAAGTTTCTGTTTCGGTGGTTAAGATTTCAGTGTCTGCTATAGCAAAGTGGCTGGCATAGTTAAGTGGCTATTATAGTAAAGTGGCTGTTATAGCCAACTGACTGTTATAATTAGATTTATAGCAAAATAAGTTTGAGTGAAGCAGCTGTTATAGTAAAAAGACTGTCATGGTCTTCTGAGTAATTTGACTTTTACAGTAAAACGAATGTTGTCATACTGTGGCTGTTATAGTCAAGTGTGTGCTTGTGTAAAGTGGATGTTTTAGTAAAGTGGGAAGTGGCTACTGCAGTAAGGTGTGTATTATAGTAAAGTGATCATTATAGTAAAGTGGCCATTATAGTAAAGTGTGTGTTATAGTAAAGTGTGTGTTATAGTAAAGTGACTATTATAGTAAGGTGTGTGTTATAGTAAAGTATGTGTTATAGTAAAGTGGCTATTATAGTAAGGTGTGTGTTATAGTAAAGTGTGTGTTATAGTAAAGTGTGTGTTATAGTAAAGTGGCTATTATAGTAAGGTGTGTGTTATAGTAAAGTGTGTGTTATAGTAAAGTGGCTATTATAGTAAGGTGTGTGTTATAGTAAAGTGTGTGTTATAGTAAAATGACTATTATAGTAAAGTGTGTGTTATAGTAAAGTGGCCATTATAGTAAAGTGTGTGTTATAGTAAAGTGTGTGTTATAGTAAAGTGGCTATTATAGTAAGGTGTGTGTTATAGTAAAGTGGCCATTATAGTAAAGTGTGTGTTATAGTAAAGTGTGTGTTATAGTAAAGTGGCTATTATAGTAAGGTGTGTGTTATAGTAAAGTGGCCATTATAGTAAAGTGTGTGTTATAGTAAAGTGTGTGTTATAGTAAAGTGGCTATTATAGTAAGGTGTGTGTTATAGTAAAGTGTGTGTTATAGTAAAATGACTATTATAAAAGTGACTATTATAGTAAAGTGTGTTTCATAGTAAAGTAGCCATTATAGTGAAGTGTGTGTTATAGTAGAGTGTGTGTTATAGTAAAATGACTATTATAGTAAAGTGTGTTTCATAGTAAAGTGGCCATTATAGTGAACTGTGTGTTATAGTGAAGTGTGTGTTATAGTAAAGTGGTTATTATAGTAAAGTGTGTGTTAGTTAGTGTGTGTTATAGTAAAGTGGCTTTTATAGTAAAGTGTGTGTCATAGTAAAGTATGTGTTATACTAAGGTATTGGCTATAATAGTAAAATATGTTCTATAGTAAGGTGGCTATTATGGTAAAGTGATCATTATAGTAAAGTGGCCATTATAGTAAAGTGTGTGTTATAGTAAAGTGTGTTTATAGTAAAGTGACTATTATAGTAAGGTGTGTGTTATAGTAAAGTATGTGTTATAGTAAAGTGGCTATTATAGTAAGGTGTGTGTTATAGTAAAGTGTGTGTTATAGTAAAGTGTGTGTTATAGTAAAGTGGCTATTATAGTGAAGTGTGTGTTATAGTAAAGTGGTTATTATAGTAAAGTGTGTGTCATAGTAAAGTGACTATTATAGTAAGGTGTGTGTTATAGTAAAGTGTGTGTTATAGTAAAGTGGCTATTATAGTAAGGTGTGTGTTATAGTAAAGTGTGTGTTATAGTAAAGTGTGTGTTATAGTAAAGTGGCTATTATAGTGAAGTGTGTGTTATAGTAAAGTGGTTATTATAGTAAAGTGTGTGTCATAGTAAAGTGACTATTATAGTAAGGTGTGTGTTATAGTAAAGTGTGTGTTATAGTAAAGTGGCTATTTTAGTGAAGTGTGTGTTATAGTAAAGTGTGTGTCATAGTAAAGTGGCTATTATAGTAAGGTGTGTGTTATAATAAAGTGTGTGTTATAGTAAAGTGGCTATTATAGTGAAGTGTGTGTTATAGTAAAGTGGTTATTATAGTAAAGTGTGTGTTATAGTAAAGTGACCATTATAGTAAGGTGTGTGTTATAGTAAAGTGTGTGATATAGTAAAGTGGCTATTATAGTGAAGTGTGTGTTATAGTAAAATGGTTATTATAGTAAAGTGTGTGTTATAGTAAAGTGTGTGTTATAGTAAAGTGTGTTATAGTAAAGTGGCTATTATAGTAACGTGTGTGTTATAGCAAAGTGTGTGTTATAGTAAAGTGACTATTATAGTAAGGTGTGTGTTATAGTAAAGTAGCCATTATAGTGAAGTGTGTGTTATAGTAGAGTGTGTGTTATAGTAAAATGACTATTATAGTAAAGTGTGTTTCATAGTAAAGTGGCCATTATAGTGAAGTGTGTGTTATAGTAAAGTGGTTATTATAGTAAAGTGTGTGTTATAGTTAAGTGTGTGTTATAGTAAAGTGGCTTTTATAGTAAAGTGTGTGTCATAGTAAAGTATGTGTTATATTAAGGTATTGGCTATAATAGTAAAATATGTTCTATAGTAAGGTGGCTATTATGGTAAAGTGTGTGTTATAGTAAAGTGACTATTATAGTTAAGTATGTGTTATAGTTAAAAGGCCATTATAGTAAAGAGTGTGTTATAGTAAAGTGGCTATTATAGTAACGTGTGTGTTATCGTTAAGTGACCATTATAGTAAAGTGTGTTACAGTAAATTTGTTATAATAGTAAAGTGTGTGTTATAGTAAGGTGGCCATTATAGTAAAGTGTGTATGTTACAGTAAACTGGTTATAATAGTAAAGTGTGTGTTATAGTAAAGTGACTATTATAGTAAAGTGTGTATGTTACAGTAAATAGGCTATAATAGTAAAATGTGTTATAGTAAGGTGGCTATTATTGTAAAGTGTGTGTTATAGTAAAGTGACTATTATAGTCAAGTGTGTTATAATAAATTGGCTATAATAGTGCAGTGTGTTATAGTTAAGTGGCTATTATAGTCAAGTGTGTGATATAGTAAAGTTGCTATTATAGTTAAGTGTGTGTTATAGTAAATTGGTTATTATAGTGCAGTGTGTTATAGTAAAGTGGTTATTATAGTAAAGTGTGTGATATAGTAAAGTTGCTATTATAGTTAAGTGTATTTTATAGTAAATTGGTTATTATAGTGCAGTGTGTTATAGTAAAGTGGTTATTATAGTAAAGTGTGTGTTATAGTAAATTGGTTATCATAGTGCAGTGTGTGTTATAGTAAAGTGACTATTATAGTCTCCTGACTGGGTATACTGACTGTTATAAAGAATGTTGTTCTATAATGGCTGTTCTAGGACAGTAGCATCTATTGGCTGCTGTGGTCTACTGGAGATTGTATAGGGGAGAATGTAGCTCCAGCACCAATATAGGCCCTACTGTACCACAGGACTTGGCACATCTGTGTGGATATCCAGTCATACAGCACCATGCTGTAGGTACTGCTTGGATTTACATGGTATTGGGAGTACAGAGAGGATTTTCATTAAGGTAAATATAAATGGTAAAAGAGAATCATTCTTTTTTCACTTTTTTTCAATTAATATTATCAATAATAACAACACACTAATTTAATTTTAAACCTAAAAGACATATTTTGACAGAATAACTGATGATGACAATGATACCACAGACAACAAACAATAAATGTAGAATGATAATAATAATAAAAATAATAATAATACAATAACAATAACAGTAATAACAACAATAATTATAACAATATCATTAATAATAATTTTTCTTAGAGTCAAATATTAATTATGCCATTTGCATGAAATTATTCAAATATCTTTGAAAATGAAAATCTGGTTTCTGAAAAGACTTTGATTATTAAAGAAAACAACAGATGAAAATAATTTCATTATAATATGAATAAAACTTCTTGAATTTTCCACAGCAGTAAACATTGCCTATAAACAAGTAAATCTTAAAAGTAAAGGTTCAAAATTCAATAAAATATTTCTTTCAGAAATAACAACAACTAATTTATAGTATTTGTTTTGTGTGCAAGGGGTTAAATAAAAGCTTGTAGTCTTCACCAACATAAATATCAGGTCAATTTCACCATATATGATATTTATAGTGTTAAGTCCTAAATAAAAATGATAAATAAAAGAAATGTACAAGTATATGATTGTAATCTCAATATAAGCAAGAAAACGATGAATTTGACTTTGTATTCCACCAAAAGTTCAAAAACATATTCACTGTATCCTCTGACTTATTTGATCATTAACATATTGCAGTTGTCATAAAAGAAATTTAAAAACAGAAGACCTTTGGTCCACCAAGCTAACAATATCTACTGGTCCACAGCAAATTTTACTGGACGTTTATGAGTTTGGTATTTTGGCATTTAAAAAGAACTAGTATTGCCAATCATGATTTTATTTTGTAATTTACAAAGCAACGCCAGCTTAGGTATGATGCAATTAATATGAATCTCCATGCCCACGTCATTGTCTGTATCTGAATCCACAGACTCTGAATGACATGGTTTTGGCATCGTCAAAATGCAGAAGGAACAACATTTTCGATGTTTACAATGGACTGAAAATGAACATTGTTATACAACGTGGTCGCCATTAATTCCTTGTTCCTAACCGTGAAAGTGCACCGATACCTCGAATAAAATCTTAGCCTGTGTTCCAAACAAAAACTAGGTTGAAATTTAATTTTACTGTTTTGCTAGAAATTTATCCGAATTCATATCAAAGAATATGAAATGTTTACTCAGTTGCTTTCTGTTCCACAATGTACACAGCACTATGCTGTAAATTAGAACAGGTGTGCGCAGGCTGTTTGCATACGTATAAAAGTGATGTTTATTACATCTGAACATATCAGCAATATTTGTAAAAGGTTAGCAAGATATCAGAGGTGTTATGAGTGGTTGGGTTTCGTAAAAGGCTGTTAAACGTTTAGTTTTGTTTATTATATATGTTTTCATA
>RXXH01000250.1:0-17247 GCA_007844125.1 Sinonovacula constricta | reverse complement strand
TATTCGGAGAAGGGGTTATTGTACCGGTGTATAAAAGTGGAAGCATTGATGATCCAGTTAATTATAGAGGAATAACATTGATAAATATTCTATCGAAGATTTACTCACAAATTCTACTAAATAGATTAACAAAATGGAGCATAGATAACGATAAAATATCTGAAAATCAATTTGGATTCCAAAAAAATAAATCCACTATCGACTGTATTTTTATTTTACACGCTATCATAGCCAATACGTTAAGCAGAAAAAAGAAATTATATTGCTGCTTCATTGATTTTGAAAAATGTTATGATAACATTACCAGAAACCACCTTTATAGTAAGTTACTAAATGAAAACGTTAGTTCAAAGTTTGTTAACACTATAAAATGTATGTATAACTCAGTCAAAGCTGCAGTAAGATACAAGGGAAATACATCCGATTTCTTCGAATCAGACATTGGCCTGAAACAAGGTGACCCGAGCTCCAGCCTGATGTTTCTGTACTACGTTAATGATATAATACATAATGTCAATCAAAATATTGACGGATTAGTAACTATAGAAAATGTTAAGATATTTATGCTTCTATACGCAGATGACACGGTGTTGTTTGCAGAAACACCAGCAGCTTTACAATCAATGCTTAACGATATACAACACTATTGTAAAAAATGGAAATTAAAAATTAACATAAACAAAAGTAAAACTATGATATTTGAAAAGGGACGACATACAGAATACCAATTTACTTATAGTAATAACATACTTGAGACCGTAAAAACATTTAAATATCTCGGCATTATGCTACATAAGAATGGACACTGGAACAGAACACAGAACACATCGCACAACACTCACTATATGCCTTGCACAAACTATTTATAGTATATAATCAACTAGACCCAGAAACAAAACAAAAATGTAAACTATTTGACACACTAGTTGCAACAATCCTTAATTATGGAGCAGAAATACATGGATACGCAAAAGCTCAAGATATAGAACGTATACATTGTAAATTCATGCGGAAAATACTTCATGTAAGAAAATCCACAAATATCAGTGCTCTGTATGGTGAATTGGGAAGGTTCCCATTAGAAATTCAACGTAAAATTATAATGATAAAATATTGGAGTAAAATATCAAAGTCTAAAGATAACTCGATCATTAATAAGATATATCAAATATTAAGAAATGATGCAAACAATGGGAAAACATACGGAGAATTGAATTGGGCATATCATATAAAAACAATATTAGAAGAGATAGGCCTAGCGTATATATGGCAAAATACAGATACTATTAATGTACATCAGATAAGAGAAAGAATTTTAGATATATATAGACAAGAATGGACAATGACAATAAATAATTCAAATAGATTGGAATCATATTGTCTGTATAAGAAAGAGCTTATTACCGAAAGTTACCTTGACAATATAAATGTACCCAAATATAAAATTGCACTAACCAGATTTAGATTATCATCACATGACCTAATGATTGAAAAAGGAAGACATGTAAATATTCCAAAATCCAACAGAATGTGCACGCAATGTAACATGAATGTTATCGAAACAGAATATCATTTTCTTTTAGTCTGCCCCTACTATAGAAACTTGCGAAAACAATATTTTTCAACATATTATTGTCGCTGGCCAACCAAACAAAAGTTCATAAATCTAATGTCAACCAAATCGAGAAAGAGAATAATAAATATAAGCAAATATATATACTATGCTTTGAAAACTAGAGCAGTAATAAATGACACAAGTTAAAATCATGAAATAATTAATTAACACTTTGATATGTATAAATATGTATTTAGCAGAATTATTACCAATTAAGAATATAGGTGTATACATGTGTATGTGTATGTATATATATATATATATATATATATATTATATATTATATATATATATATATATATATATATATTATATGTGTGTGTATATATATATATATATATACAAGTATCATCAAATAGAATGAATAACGATATTTTAATATTAACTTAATATTTAATGAAATTTACGGACATATCCCAAATTAAAATATAAACATATTTTTTGTACAGATAGAAGCATCACAGTCTCGTTAACAAATTTACTAACCCGACATACATCACATCGTTGTTATAATGTACCTCTTGGCTATAAATGTAATATTTTATGCCGAAATAAACTTTGTATTGTATTGTATTGTATTGTAAAAGTTAAAGACACACCAACACTCCTCTCACCACTTCACACACCCTCACGCTTACGAACAGTGCAGTTGGAAACCTGCAATAGTTACAATACGTAAGAGTTTATTATAATTTATCATATATAAATACTTTGTATTTTCAGTTATATATAAAAATAAAAAATCCCCCAACCAAGAAAAAAGGAAAAAGAGATATTTTAATCAAGATGAACTTATTGTATGAAGATAACGTTGTTCTTTAAATATTCAGAAGCTTCTTTTATAAAGTTTGCAATGTTTATCAATATTTCCTTGTTATTAGAATTTAACATTTCACAAAATTATATAAAACTTGGTTTTACTTAGAATTTCCTATTTAAGAAGCGTTTCCTGATTTCATTACAAGCTGGACAGATAAAAAAGAAATGCTACTCATCCTCAATATCTTTTTAATCACAAAGTATGCAATTTCTAAGGTTTCTGTCAATTCCATTGCTGCCATATCGTCCAGACCCAATTTTTGAAGAATGTGACGATAGGCGAAATTTAGCGAAAAAATATCTTAGTTTTTTTGCACTATATCAAGGTAATTTTCGTAGGTCAAACTGTTTAAAGTGTTTGTATAAAAATAATACATTACTAACTGACAGATCGTTATGCCAGTGTTGTACAAAACAATATATTATTCTTATTTTAAATAATAAACAAAAGTGTTTTTGCCTGCCTGAATAAGGGTCAATAAATACATTGCTAAACCCATACTGATCTAGTAATCTTGTTACATTTGATACCCAATTTACTTTTCCTCTTTTACAATCATCCAGCATGTAAGAATACGTTTTCTGCCTAATTACATTATATGTGTATAAGAGTCTAAAGCAATATTTCACAACTTTTACATAACGAGTAACATACAGTGGATATCTCCGCATCTACAGTAGATTTCCCCGACCTAAAACCAAATTGTGAATTTCGTATAATATTATTACTATCACACCATTATATAATCCTTTCATTGACAACATCTATAAATATTTTCGCTTAACAGTTTATAAGTGTTATGCTACGATAATTATACGTTATGCAACATTATTCATATCTCCTTTTTATACAGAGGGGTAATTACACATTTAGCACACGAAATCGGGTAAAAACAGAATTGAAAATTGCGTTAAATATATCGCAAAGATGAGACGCAATAATATCAATTGTTTCTATAAAATAGGACGTTGGTAAATAATCATTTCCAGGCGTCTTACCATGTTTTCGAATTTTATCTTCCTTTACTATTTCGTCCTACCATTATTTAGCTTTTTATTTACCTTTACTAGTTCGTCAACTGGGAATTCGCAATTTTGTTTCTCATATGGATAAGGTACGTTTTCATAAGTTTGGCCTTGACAAAATTCATATGCCTCGTCGTTGGCTGTACGATTTCCTTACTGCAAAAATATTTACGAAAATTCTCAACAGAAATGTTAGAATTAGAACTTTTATTTGTACGAAATTTTATTTGTACGAAATAATGACTAAAAGTCCTTTAGTCTTTAAAACCCTGTATATATTCGCTTTCTAGTAATAAGTTTCTTATAGTCAGTTGTATGTTTACATAGCAATGTACGATTAAGCGAACATCTATTTCTATTAAAAGCATATAAAGCATCTAAATAATTTCGTTTTGTCTTCGGGAAACCAATCAGCTGACGGCGTTTGTCTTACACAGTTGTAAGTAACCCTGTCTTCTTTGAAAAACAAGGGTCAGCTTCTGAGCGTAATAAGTTTGAAAAGTCAATAATATTATTTATATCTGATCGTTCAGCAGTGATAACTTTAGTAAACAGTAATACTGTTTAATGTACCTAGTAACTTGCTGCGGAATTTATCGCGTAAAGATTCGTTCGACTTAAATGATGTGTGTAAGTGTCTCTCTTACAAAAAGGGACGTTAGAACCTCTCAATGAAAAAGCCGAGGCTGCATGGTCGCATAATTGACCATGCACGCTTTGCACAGTTCTAACAAACTGACACTATGATGGTTATACACATTATCAAGAGAGGCCCTGCCTAGTGGGTATCTGGAATATAACCATCATCGTTATCAACATCAACGGCCCTGTCTAGAAAAATAAAATCCGCCCTGTCCTCTTCTCAACTATTAAAGTCTAAGACTACATACGCTACCCCCATATTTTAATGACAGTAATGTCGTTTTCAAGTATATCAAAAAATCAATCTGGTTTATATTATGCATAGGGGAATCCTCTCCCCAAATATATACACCAGTCATATAAATATCCTTATTAAAGTCGAAGAAATTTCTGTCTAACTTAATCCATAAAATTGTGTCAGCATGGTTTTTAACAACAGATACTCCAGCTACAATATAATTCTTTACATATAATACAATACCACCGCTACTAAGCTTAGCTTGTCTATGTTGGTATTTTTTATAAAGATTAAAACTTTGGAATCCGTCAACATCAAATTTACTGTTTTCGTAAGCCCGTGAATCAAATAAAAAGAAAATGTCATTTCTATTCAAGATTTTATTAAAATGTTCGGAGTCTATTTTTTGTGATGTCAAACCGTTGCAATTCCACGCAAAGATTTTCATTTCATCCTGTGCACACCCCTAGTCACTTACATCTACTGGCCTGCCATTCACAGAGCTGGTGTCCTAGATGATCCACGCTTTCTTGCCACCTCTCCTCTCTGCCATCATCCTAGGATAGAGCTTTTCATTCTCTCTGAAATATCTCGTGAAAATTGTTCGTTAAAGAAGTAATCAGAGTTTTTCACTTTGCTACTCCTCCGCCTGACTTCCTCCCTGTCCTTGAAATAAGTAAATGTAGCCACCATGCTTCTTCCCTTGCCACCCGGCCCTATTCTGTGGACTCGTTCAAACTGGATTTCCTCCAAACTCTCCTTAGCCATCTCTTACTTCTCCAACACAAAACTTCTAACTTTCTTTAAAGCAATTTCATGTGTTTCTGCATTGCTTTCTTATATACCAAAGAATAAGAGGTTGTTTCTCTTTGACTGGATATGTATATACAAAAGATCTTTCTTCGCTTTAGCAGTCTCCTTCTCCAGCTGTTGTATCTTGTCTGACATCATACCAGATGCAAAGCAATTAGCCTCTACCTGGTCCTCTATCTTGCTCATCCTCTCCACTAATCTCTTACAGTTGTCGTTAACCAGGGTCAACAATTTTGTCAACTTTATTTTCTAATTTCTCAAGCCTTTCAAGTCTTTCATAAATTAAATTCTTCTTCCCATTTATCTCATGTGTCAACATTTCATTTCCCGACTTTTGGCCAGAAATGACCCCCACTTAAGCTTGCATCCATGACATTTAAATTCTTATCATAAAAAACGTCCGATTTGTTTAGCAAACTTTTCGTATACTAATGGTATTGATAGTATTATTATTGTGTTTTTATTTCGTGTTGATATGTGAACGTTTTAATTAGTTTCTGTTGTTTAGATCAACCACGCTGTAAATGTGCTATTTATGAAACCTATTCAGTTATATATTGAGCTATCCAATTTAGTTAGTGTTCTGAATTTAGTAAATATCTTTTCATCATATCTTTCATTTATCTGATTCCTCGTGTATACCGGTTGTTAAAACCAGTATAAGCTGGAATTGTAAAAAGACATTATACGTCATACAATTCACAAACATGAGATATCTGTTTTTAAACAACTGTTTTTAAACAAGGGTTTTAAGCAAAACATTTTAAACGTAAATTTGACTTACGGTAAATAGGTCGTTTTAAATACAATGCGTTATGATGTTGAAAAAGAAGAAATATGTTCTTCAGTGGGCACATAAACATTTTGCTGCTGGAAGTATACTTTTTGACTTTACAGTTTACACAGACAAGGATTTTCTTCATACAAGTAATTAAAGACATTAAAAAGAAATACTAGTATTTTATGGGAATGAAAGTATAGAACTAATAAGTTAGCCTGACAGCGCAGATAGCATCGATTATTTGCAGAGGATAATTGCTATTAGTGAATCCTAATTGCCGTTCCATGTATCCTTTGACAGCTTGTGTATCACTAACGTGGAATAAAGCTGTTCAAATACCCCCTACCTTAATCTATATGACAAATATATATTCTTTGTCATTCGTTAGTTTGTTTCACAAGGGGGTTGGGGGCATTATCGTGGTTTGTCAGAATTATTTGGTCTTCGTCATTGACAACCAGGCTGGAATTATGTCCTTGTAGCTCTAGCAGAATATGAAATTTAATGTATTTAAGAATAAGGATATATGACAAAAGTCTTATCAGCATTTCAACATGAACACACATTTTAAAAGGCACATAACAAATGTATTCATATGTAATCCAAATGTAAGAGTAAGTTCACGTCTGTGATGAGTCATTTAACAAAAAGAGCAAACCCAACAGTTACCGCCTTGGAACGGTCAGTCGGCAAAAGGGACAAACTGGGGTGCTTAAACCGGTTTTACAGAGCTTTAACCTCGCACTTCCATAAGGGGTTTCTCAAGTGCAAGATAAAAAGAAACCCGATAGTTTAAATAAAAAATGTCCAAGTGCTGAAGTTTTCTTTGATAAATTATAACGAAAGTTGTGACGTCATTGAAAATTAATGTCCACATAGTATTTAGATGAGAGAGAGAGAGAGAAGTGAGAGAGAGAGAAGAGAGAGAGAAAGAGAGAGAGAGAGAGAAGAGAGCGCGAAGTATTATTTTTATTAGAAGAACCACAAACAATTGTTGACTGTAAATGAATTTAATTCTTTGAATAAACAAGAAGTCAAATCCAGTTTTGTCTTAATTATTGAAACATGTTAAAAAGATAAATTAGCTACACTCTACAAGAACAAATCGTCCTATTTGTTGAATCTGCATTCAACTATTCAATTAAATTAACATGCACACTCATTTTTTAAGAAACAGCAGATGCAGAAAACCCTCTCTCCAGTCATCCTTTATCTTATTTTTTAGAAAAGTGCCTTGTTTAAACCATTTATCCAACCATATGGAAGATCTCCTCCTATTACAAGCTAACTTTCCATGTATACAAACGTACACATCTCTTGTATTTTACAGAGTTAATATCAAATACACACACTTATTTAAAATATTGTTTTTATTTATTTAATCGTTGTACTTGTTTTCTGTGAATCCATAAAAATAACATAACCTTTAAGAACGGTTTTCTGTCTGATATTTAGTTGGTTGATGTTTATTTGAAATCGTAAGTTACATGTACGTTAATTTCTTCGTCATTTTTTACACATGTTACATGTAATTAGCCGCACAAAAGGAGCTGACCTTCTTAAGTAAGAGGCAGTAAATCATTTAAAGGGAAATGCTATCATATGTAAACGATTAAATAAAAAGGGGTTAAACATTAACTAATTGCAAACTATGTTTTCAAAAAGATTAATATAAATTAATTACAAAAAGTCTAACTAATTGTATATTATTTTCAAAAAAATAAAATTAAATAACATAAAAATTTCTACACACACGTGATTTGCGCATATTTCCTTTAATTACAAATGCCTGAAAGATGCTTCTGATCCTATCAATCAATACTTCATTTCAATGAATTATTTTCAATCTAAAATATGATAATCTCAGATTATTATCTAGGGGTTTTCATTCCCTTTTGAGATATTTCATCTATGTATTTAACTTATGCTCTTCCCAAGATGCACTATATGTGTTTGAGACTTGTAACCCACAATTGCACAAAGTAACCAGCACCTTCTGTGTAATTCTAATATCGAGAGGAACAGGAATACCTTTAGATATGTCTAAGTTGTAATCATCAATACTAAACCTTTAAATCTAAAATAGGTAAAAGGGGTAAAAGGAAGCATACTCTTTTGGTCACATCGGATGCCTTGGAACATTTGTGTTTACTATTTATGTCAAAAAACATAAGTACATGATCACTTTAAGATTTGATTTATGCATATGCGTACAACAAGGAAAATGAAAAACGTGTCTACTTTATTAGTATTTAGTTTAACATTCTATATTACCTTCTTCGTTACAATTCAATTTGGTCTATGTAGTATTACTGCTTGAATAGGAAATTTAGAATGAATTATCATTATTGCAACGTATATCAAAATTTGCAAAGGCAAGGTACAAAGGCATTCAAATTATAAAACTGTGACGAGACATTAAATATATAGAATTAACCCAACAGTACGTTAATCATTGTTTTTCAGTTTAGTTGCTTTAAAGTCAACCCAAGGAGGGGATCAATCAATTTTAGTTTGACATTGTTATCAAGCCTCTTGTAATACATGTAAACTGTGTAAATGGTATTCTTTCTACCTTTATGCTTCACGGGAGTAAGTGTGACTTTAAGGTTTTGCTGAGTTTTAATATTCAAAGTATATTCATTCGCCAGAAGTACATAATATCAAAATACACAGGATAATTTTTTTTACGCTTCACGATGTTTCCCGTTATCACTAAAGAGCCAATGAACTATTAGAGGACATAAAACCGAAATTATGTGCTGTTTTATGGGAAAAAAACTTGCTATTTTTGTGGGGTAAAAAAAACCAAGGCCGATATTAATAAAGAAAGCGATTATGGACTTTGTAATGTCGGTTAAAATTGTAAAAAAACATGAAGATTTGTTTATCTTAAAACGCGCAGAAATGAGGAAAAGTAAGAATACTACACTTAATAATCATGAATATAAAACAACTATTTAACGTTGACTAACCTTTCAAGAGCTACACAATTTAATGCAATATTATTACGTGAACAGGGAGTATTAAAAAAACTACTGACATTTAGCCATAGTACGTAGAATTAAGGATGAATTATTTCGACAAACATAAGTATCGCGGGATCGATTATCCGAAATAGAACGGTTATTGTTCACCATTTATGCATATAAATGGTACACTAGGCAGACTCTGAAGAAAAGAGGACGATTATTGATACAATGCAAACATTTCTCTTGTGCATTAGAGAAACATTGGGTTTTGTTTTTTGGAAATATCGTCGATGGTGGTTGGTGAGTAATCCAGACTGGTTAAATGGACGAATGAGTGCGCTTTTACTTCGGGGTTCAAAACACGATATAACTAGTGGTTGTATATAGAGTATGGGAATGTAGTAGATGTAAATTATTCACAACAAAACATTTCAAACTATAAAAGAGCGAGGAAAAGCAATGTTTCAGGTGTTTCAGGAATAAGGACAAACACAGACAATTGAGTTTTGTTTTACTAATATTACACACACAAAAAAAATGTTTTCGCTCAGTATTTTCTTTATATGTTTAAAAAGTTTATATTTATTAGAAAATTCACGTTTACAGCAACCAGCCTTGTATTGTTGGAGTCTGATGCTAAGTCTATTTGAATATCTAAGGAACATTGTTTTAACACCTACTCAAATATACGTTTAACATGTAATTGATCCTTCCTCAGGTATTTGCCAGACAGGCGTATCAATCATTCAACTACGGTGATTAAGCGACAGTCATCGCTATTAAGACACGTTTTGTTAGACAGTTGCTAGATAAGCGGTGTCTATATTTATGCATCCAAAACAAAGTAATTTTTAAATCTCCGATATTTAAATGTAAGTGCTGGAATATTAGCTAATGTATAAGTAGACTTTTTTGGCATGTGCTAAAGTTGATGCTTTCCATGTCAAGACAATAGGCAGATTTTCAGAGCAAATTTGTATTTTCTGTCGGTATAAATACTTTATAAACACTGTACACAATTTATCTTACATGTTTATTTATTTCTGGAGTGTCATATTGCATGGAAATTATTTGGAAATTAGGATGAACAGTTTTAGAGAACCATCGGAATATATTGACCGCAGCTTTCGTGTGTCGCTTATGATCATTTCGAAATAGTTATTAAGACATAAAAACACATAGTATCATCTAAATGTGAAAAACTTTCTTGAACAAGTAAATAATAAAAGGTCCTATCAAAGCTTCCACATATATTCAAATTTTGTCTACCAGTAGAAAAAGGCAAACAAGGCGAATGTAAATGTGACGAAAACACAGTGACGAGAAATAACACACATAAAGGAATACCGTCAGTTACCGCCTTGGAACGGTCAATCGGCAAAAGGGCCGACTGGGGTGCTTAAACCTTGTTTGTGGAGCGCTCCAACCTCGCACTTCCTGAAGGTTTTTCTAGCAAACAAACAGTGTAAATAAGAATATCCCGTCAAAGTGAAACAACTAACAGTAAGCACCTGCATCGGAAGTTAAAACAGATACAATGAACTTATATACATACATAATAACTAGTAATAAAATAAACTATAAACATATGTACAGTATGTACAGTAGATAAAAGCCTCGGCAACGTAAAAATAAAAATTCCAAAAATGTAGTTTGAAATAAAATAGCCCAAGCGCTGATGTATTATAAGATATTATTAGAACAAATAAAACAGCCCAAGCGCTGATATATTTTAAGAACAAATAAACAGCCAAAGCGCTTATATATAATAAGATCAATTTAAATATGGCATATTATGCCATGACATCATGGGCCAAAAGTGTCGAAAGTGAAATGTCAAAATACGAAAGAAAACATCGAAATTTAGAAAACAACCTACCACCAAAAAAGAAAATGTAATATTGTTAAGAGCTAAGCTTAAAAAAAGGAGGAAAGACAAAGTCCTGAGCATTGCAACATATACGTAATTTTGAACAGGCAATGGACTAAGGTATAAACATGCCAGCTTAATGTAAAACTGAGAACAAATCTGTGACAAGGCATTAAAGGAAGAGAGCCAAACCAACAGTTACCGCCTTGGAACGGTTAATCGACAAAAGGGACCGACTGGAGTGGTTGAAGCCGTTTTACAGAGCTCTAATTTCGCACTTTCGCAATTCATATGGTCTTTTTCACATGCAAACAACGAAAACAAAACTCTTCGAAAGAAAACTGTCCAATAGATGACATATTGGTAGAGATAAATTATGACGTCATAAAAAAACAAGAGTGATGTAATTAAAATATAAGCACTATTTTTATTAGAAGAACTCCGCCAAATTATTGATTGTAAATGAAACTAAAGGTTTGAACCAATAATAAAATTACTAAAGAAGTGGAAGTATTTGTAACAACCTGCTCATTTGAAAATGGAAGTGAAAAGCCTAAGTCCAATGTCCAGCAAAGGAAATAACACGTAACAATACTTACAGGATGAATTAAATGACAACTTCTGCAAGCGTTAACGACAAAATACCACAATGCCATTGGCCAATGTTCCAAAGGTTAGGTTTCGTTTAGAATGTAGAAAAATAGAGAAGTGCTTACCAACGCCAATAATCCGGTCACATTGATAATTTAATATGAATAAACTTTGTCTTTCTTTGACGATCACGAGACTCATAATTGGTATTTCGTGTATCCAAGCCCTTTGATCGGCTACACAGCTACTCTAATTACTATCGTAGATGTCATCTAGAAATTAGAAATGACATGAACTGTCACCCTCAATAGTTGGTATATTGCCTACGACTGACCTCAAATAATCGAGATTCTCTGTTAACTAGGTAACACGTGTCTTTGCCAAGTTCTCCAGTAGAGCATGTGTGTTGTCCCAATATAAGTGGAGATCTTGTATATAAGAGATCGCATGTATCACATGAATATTTAAACGAAAGTACAAGGCACCCTTCGTAAAAGAAGAGAACAATATGTTGCTTCTTCCCTCTCTCATTCAACTGGTTAACCAAAACTAAAATCCAAATCTTATTGTACCGTGTATACGTATGTATATGTTATAAGGTGATATTGCCTAGAGCAATTATGTGAAGAATTCTATAGCTTAGAACAATTTGAGCGAAGAACATGGACTCTTACAAGTTTGCTGTGAGAGAATACGCTAGCGTAGATAACACAATGCGTAAAGGGTTATAATGCTATCAATCGATAACATTTCACAACGGAGCAGATGTAAAAAGATATAACTTTCAAACATAGAATTATGTATTTGTATTTCTTCTCTTTGGTCTTTTATGTATAATTAACCATTCTCTTCTACTTCTATAATTATTATTCGATTGCGTTAAGAGAACACGATACACATATCCAGATCTGGTATATGAAAACAGAAGAACAAAAACACCATTTAAAAATATTTAATTGACGAACAATAGTGTACAGGTATACAAGGGACAACTCGGTAAAACTGCATATTCATATATGAAACAGATAAAAGATAACTTTAGTACATATGTATAGCAGGCTATGTAAAGAAAAAAATGTTTTTGATCATTTTAATACGTAGACAGGTATCTGAAAACGAATAAGTTTCACCTCTTGTATTCGATATTTCTTTTATTTTTATTTCTTTTTGTGGGAATCGACACACCCCTCTGTCAGTTTTTTTCTTGGAAGACGCACCAAAACCCAATCCATTGCCCAAACTTTCCTAAACAAGCAGTTTTACGAGCGCACTCTACTGTCCATAGAAATATATACGGTAAACAAACATTTGTTTGCAAACAGTTTTAGCATAGATATTTAAAAACCATCTAAGCAGCCGTGTTCCTCATAGTCCATACTATAATGGGTTTGCCCTGTTTTTTGCCTTAGAACATTATAGCATTTATAGCATTAACCTCTCAAAACTTAAACTGCACAGACTGGCTACAAATTGCTTCATATCAGGGGCGTAGCCAGCTTTTTTCAAGTTTTAGGCCCATAGAAGCTAAATGCGCGTTCTAAAGTATTTCCAGGGAAAAATATCAAACAAAAAATTCAAATCTTTGAGTTTAATTCGACGCAAACTTTACTGAGCACGGCAAATCATGCATAAACCATGGGTGAAACTAAGATAAAGTCCATTTTTTCTGCATTTAACAGAAGCAAATTTGTAATAACAACATCAACGTCGACATCAATTTCTCTGTGGATGTGAAGAATGCCGAGATCGAACAGCCTGTCACCCATCATCGTACTTCTCATGTACGATTTGATACGGCGCATAGAACTGAAAGAGCGTTCACAGGATGCCGATGTAGCCGGCATTGTTAGCAAGGCAGACAACGCCTTGTGAATCCCAGGATATGCGGCCTTAGGTGTGTTGTCATGTAGAGACAGGAGAGTTGATGGCCTTGGTCTGCCGTCATCTTGACTACCCCGAACCCTCCAGCGTCGAGTTTCTCCCTGAAACGCTTCTTTAGATATATTCATGTCCTGACTGTAGCTGGTGAATATTGAATCAACGTGTTCATCATTCAGGTTTCTGATCTTTGAGGGCATAAGCATCTGTGCACAAAAACGATCATGGTTGCTAATCACACGGCTACTAATTTCCTCGGCAAGTTGGTCAACGAAATGGGACTTTTTGAAAATGTCATCTTCTTGTCCAACTTGTAGGCCCGGGCCTACAGGGCCTAATAGTAGCTACGCCACTGCATATGTTCGCATGATCCCCTATAACGTCGCAATATCGCATTGTAAACGTTGTCATTGATCACGGTGCTTCATATGTTCGCATGTTCCCCTATAACGTCGCAATATCGCATTGGTAAACGTTGTCATTGATCACGGATGGTTGAGAAATAATCTACTTGAATATCATAATCATTCAGATTAAAAAGAACGAGTGAAAAGTTTTTATCTTTTAAAATTTTATTGTTGTCTTCCTTCGGGATCTTTATTCTTTATTATTCCTAGGTAATGTAATAGATTTGTGATCATTATAGGATATGCAAAGCAATGAATGTGAATGCATTTTGTCGATGTCAAGAAAGTGTTATAAATACCAGCAGGTTCTTGATATTTTCCTATCTAGAAATTTAGAAAAAATAGTGGTTTGGCATATAAGTGAATGGAGAGATATTATCTACTTTACATGCTTTTAAATAATACCAGAAACCTTTCTGTCAGAGTTTTGATATGAAGAAAAAACAGTGACCGAGTAGTTTAAGCTTACAGCGTTGTAACTCCTAAGGTCTTGATCGCGTGGGTTCTAACATACATGCTCCATGTACGGGAGACCCCGGGTTCGATCCCGGGCCGCGACATACCAAAGTCGTTAAAAAAGTAGTTGTATAGTTCTCTTGCTAAAGCAAACGCTCAAGCAAATAAAAGGATAGTTCCACGACTGTTTGGCCCGGTGTCAGGATAATGTGACTGGGTGTGGCATCATGCCATGTGTTTACGGCATGCTATTACAGTGAAGGCAGTACTATATCTGCTTCAAGTGGACACCGTCTCCAGATAACTGAAATACTGTTGATGGGACGATAAACCCAATAAACAAACAAACATCTACCAGACATGTGTCTTCGGTCCTCATTTCATCAATATGCTGGACGTCACTAATATGACATATGTCGGTGTGATATAATTTACACAACTAAATAAAATAATAACACAAAGGTTCAACTAGATTAAATGATGCTTTCAATTTGATATTGTTGTATACTCTGGAGGAATCTCTAATGAACTTAGCGATTTGTTTTAATTCAGACACAAAAAGAAACAACGCATTCAAAACAAGATTTTTAATATTGGCTATGCATGATACAAACCGACCAAAACGGCTACGCACAGTTCAGAGCAAACTCACTTTGAAAAGGGTATTACTAACATTATAAATTTGCTGAAAATCGCTCATCCATCAAGACATAGTACTACGCATATAAAAGCGCCATTGTCTTATGCCAAGTCGGTAATATATTCATATTTACGACTTACGTGCACATAAAAGATGTCGATAATTCCATTTGATCAAGCTGTGACATTCGAATCAAATGCCGAGAGTCTTCTGGTGACACACTTTGTTGTTCTAGGAATCTCGCATGCAATTATTCCAGGGTTCTCTCATAACAATGCAATAACAAATCTATCCTTTAAACAAAGCAAGTACCGTTAAGCATCTATATTAAGACTTAATATATCACTTAAATCAACTAATCTCGGATTATTCCAGTTAATTACCTCTATCTCAGGAATATAGAACACGTATTTTCGTTACGTAAAACGTCAAACGATTTCATTTCTAATTTCTTGCGATAATGCACAAATCTTAAAAATGGGACAGACAGTTCATTATTTGAGTATGTAATATATTCACTTTTCTTTAACTGATGATAAATTTAATACGGACATTCCATGTGCAATATTTGAAAAAGAGCCACCAGAATTATGTAAAATGAGTATGAGCTTAACAGAACAAATTACATTTGCTTGATATATGATCAAACTACATCTGTTTTATTAAACGTTCTGCATGATGGGCTTGACATCCGGTACATTAATCATTTTCAACTTTCATTTCATAAATCATATTTATTTTGCCAGACAGCTAAATCATTAATATTGCTTGAGCCACACTTTGTACATTTAATTTCATAAAGTACATTCAGTTCCAATACCATAAATACAAAATTTCAACCAAACAAGAACTTATCTTATTATCATCCTTTTATGTAGACTGACGGTGTTAGCTTACAGCTTCTAAAACAAGTCAATACCAAACAACGATCTTTTTCTTAACTCATTTAATATAAACACATTATTTTGTATTGTGCAATTCATGTCTTTCAAAATAAAAACTCACGTTTTATAATGATAAGGATGATAGTAATGATTATTAGGGTGGTGTGTGATGATGATGATGGATGATGATGATGATGATGATGATGATGATGATGATGATGATGATGATGATGATGATGATGGTCATGATGATGACGATTATGTTTGATATCATACTAGAAGTGCGTACGTTTGTGTCAGATCAACACATTTTGAGATCCTTTCCTGATGCGGACCACAAAGTACACTAGACAGCAACGTTAGATCAAAATATGCCTTAGCACAGGGTAACTTTTAGACTGATATTGCTAGAAATTCTTCGTAATATACCATACATAACCAAAAGCCTGTACGAAGAAAAACACCAGTTAAGGTTAAGCTGAGACATCATTTACATCAGAGGTTTAAACTATAATAACATGTTTTACAGAAACCAAACCTTCCCATAAAGATCACAACCAGTACACTTATTACTGGGATAATTACCTTAAGGCAATAGCTCGAATCAATCTTTAGATCTTGACGTTAGAGAAAGCTAATATATCGATGAGCACACAAATTAAAAGTATGATTATGTCCACCAATTACCCGTTTTTATACTTTCTTATTAAGTTCTTACAAGACAGTCTCAGATGATTGTATTATCATTCAGCGAAGACTGGTACAAAGAAACATTCAGCAAATGGGTAGACAGGCATAAGAAGTGCGTGGAAATCGCTGGTGACTATGTTGAAAAGGTGCGACGTTCACACTTAAATGACGATTGAGATCTAAGAGACGTCATATTGACGTTTACGCGCCCCGGGTATGTGATACACATAAATTTGTAATTTGCATAGTGTTAGTGTCTCTGGGTGAATCTTGCTGAATCTTTCAGAGAATAAAGGAACTAAACTTAAATGCACGTATGTCTTTTTTTAGTTTGATAACATAAATACTTTTTGTTTTGTAATAAAAGTATACAAACTTCCCGAACACCCCTCGTACAATTCATCTTTATGTGTTTTATTTAATTTATATTCAATGCTTTTTTGACATCTGTCATATGAATCATTTAAAAAGATACCATTGGTTGGTCTCACAGCTTAATCATGAATATTGCATTTATCCTATTTCGTAAATGGAATTAAAATAAAGTTAATTGCTTTCCGACATCGTAATTAATCAGTTACAATCTAACAATTATTTTAGCATTTTTGTTTGATGAGTACATGTGCCATATCGGCTAAATTTTAATTAAGGCATTACCAACAAGTTAAAAGTAGTTATTGACATTTTATATTTTAAAAGTAAAGAACGGTCTTAAATTAAATGTCAACACTTTTTTAAGTTCGAACAATACCGGATATATAAGTGACAAATAATCCTGTTTTCTACGCGGTGCCAAATAGTTTTTATGTTTCATTTTACCACGTTACACTCGGCGTGTGATTGACACATAAACCATTGTTGGCGCCGCTCAAATGGAATGTATTTTTGATAAGGACGGTAGTGTAGCAAGCAATAACAGGAAATC
>RXXH01000283.1:0-22963 GCA_007844125.1 Sinonovacula constricta | reverse complement strand
TTATCGGTTAGGAGTATTTGATCTCTGTTTGTAGACCTGATAGGTCAGCAGGGTGTATAGACTGAGAAAGTGAAAAACTTATCAAGGTAATGTCATAGAATCAAAGTCATGGAGTCAGATATCTTATTGACATTCAGGTCGGTAATAAAGGTAGTCAATGCTTTAGAAACGTCAGACAAATTATAATTTTAGTTAAGTTTTAAGCCTATTTATTTTAAGTCGACTAGGAAAAGTTCCATTTCGATTGAGCACTTTACAAGTAGAACCAGGTTTTGAGTATTAAATGCAATATGCAGTTAGAAGTCTTGGTAAGGGACTAACATTATTAGGTCTATTTCGGGGTTCTAATCTATCGCTCGAGTTTACCAAATACATCCGAAATATTTATTAACTTTATCCAATAATGTGAACATGTACAAACTAAAAACGATAATTTATATGACAGCATCATATTCTTGTTTTTGTTATATTTGTAATAAAATAATTAACATAAATCATTTACCTTGTTATTTCTTAAGGTGTTTGTCACTGCGATAGAACAACCCTAGTCAGCACCTGTATATACTCTGGAAATGGGAATGTGGTCTTAGCAGGCTTCAATATACTCGAGTGAGCACTTTACTGTGTAGAACCAGGTTCTGAGTATTAAAAGCAATATGCAGTTAGAAGTTTTGGTAAGGGACTAACGTCGATACAATATTATTATATACAATATAACCTTTATTGCTTTTCAACTTACATCTTACATGTTTTTAAATTTTAAATAACTAACGTTACATATACTAGGGGAAAAAGAAACGCAACTTTTAGTCAATACAAATAAAGTTTATTTTGTTTGAACGGTACAAAACCTCTGCTAAAATATGAGTCACAATTGCTAGGGAACATGATACGCTTTAACAGTGTCCAAGAAAAGCATGCACAGAGCCACCAGAAACAGAATTTCGAAATGCACGTGCTGCACTTGCAGCGCTACTTACTTAATAAATGTATTAAGTATAGATAGGTAGTTGTGTTTTTTTTTTCCTTAGTATATATTTATATATATGACTACTATTCAGGCAATTTAAGAATTTGTTACAATACAACCTTTATTGACATATCAGCACATTAATGTGCCATTGGTCATACACAATATTTTACAAAACTGGTCATTAAAATATAAAACGATCCACAATAGTATAAACAGGTAGCTTTAATTTTTCATAACGATTATTGATACAGTCAGAATATATGCACCGTAAATTCATTAAAGAAATTGAATTTCAACATTATTAATACACATAGTCAGAACCTAACTACATTACAATATCATCACATATGTGGTATGTACCTTAAATGAATACAACGTCAATCGATAAGTTCTGGTATTATATAGCAAATATTGAGATATACAATCGGTATTTTGACACACGTTCAGATGTTACTAACAAACCCTATATATTCAACACATAAAATAATTCATTTGAATTAATGAACAATTAATCCAATAATGTATCTTATAGAGGCAATGCACATTTTATGCAAATATTGTTAAGTAAACAAGAAAATGAAATATAAGATTGCTACAAGACATTTACCTAGGAATATCTTATTTAATTTAAAATTGCAAAAGTTCAGTATTAATGACATATTGTAAGTGGCAATGTAATGTGACGGCGACTGTCAGTTGGGACGGACTGGCTGGACACAATAGTTCAGTATTAATGACATAGTGTAAGTGGCAATGTAATGTGCTGGCGACTGTAAGTTGGGACGGACTGGGTGGACACAATAGTTCAGTATTAATGACATATTGTAAGTGACAATGTAATGTGACGGCGACTGTAAGTTGGGACGAACTGGGTGGACACAATAGTTCAGTATTAATGACATAGTGTAAGTGGCAATGTAATGTGCTGGCGACTGTAAGTTGGGACGGACTGGGTGGACACAACAGTTCAGTATTAATGACATAGTGTAAGTGGCAATGTAATGTACTGGCAACTGTAAGTTGGGACGGACTGGGTGGACACAACAGTTCAGTATTAATGACATAGTGTAAGTGACAATGTAATGTGCTGGCGACTGTTAGTTGGGACGGACTGGGTGGACACAACAGTTCAGTATTAATGACATAGTGTAAGTGACAATGTAATGTAATGAAGACTGTAAGTTGGGACGGACTGGGTGGACACAATAGTTCAGTATTAATGACATAGTCTAAGTGGCAATGTAATGTACTGACGACTGTAAGTTGCGACGGACTGGGTGGACACAACAGTTCAGTATTAATGACATTGTAAGTGGCAATGTAATGTGACGGCGACTGTTAGTTGGGACGGACTGGGTGGACACAATAGTTCAGTATTAATGACATATTGTAAGTGGCAATGTAATGTGCTGGCGACTGTAAGTTGGGACGGACTGGGTGGACACAATAGTTCAGTATTAATGACATATTGTAAGTGGCAATGTAATGTGCTGGCGACTGTTAGTTGGGACGGACTGGGTGGACACAATAGTTCAGTATTAATGACATATTGTAAGTGGCAATGTAATGTGCTGGCGACTGTTAGTTGGGACGGACTGGCTGGACACAATAGTTCAGTATTAATGACATAGTGTAAGTGGCAATGTAATGTGCTGGCGACTGTTAGTTGGGACGGACTGGCTGGACACAATAGTTCAGTATTAATGACATATTGTAAGTGGCAATGTAATGTGACGGCGACTGTTAGTTGGGACGGACTGGGTGGACACAATAGTTCAGTATTAATGACATAGTGTAAGTGGCAATGTAATGTGCTGGCGACTGTTAGTTGGGACGGACTGGCTGGACACAATAGTTCAGTATTAATGACATAGTGTAAGTGGCAATGTAATGTGCTGGCGACTGTAAGTTGGGACGGACTGGGTGGACACAACAGTTCAGTATTAATGACATATTGTAAGTGGCAATGTAATGTGACGGCGACGGTTAGTTGGGACGGACTGGGTGGACACAATAGTTCAGTATTAATGACATAGTGTAAGTGGCAATGTAATGTGCTGGCGACTGTTAGTTGGGACGGACTGGCTGGACACAATAGTTCAGTATTAATGACATAGTGTAAGTGGCAATGTAATGTGACGGCGACTGTAAGTTGGGACGGACTGGCTGGACACAACAGTTCAGTATTAATGACATAGTGTAAGTGACAATGTAATGTGACGGCGACTGTTAGTTGGGACGGACTGGGTGGACACAATAGTTCAGTATTAATGACATAGTGTAAGTGGCAATGTAATGTGCTGGCGACTGTAAGTTGCGACGAACTGGGTGGACACAATAGTTCAGTATTAATGACATAGTGTAAGTGACAATGTAATGTGACGGCGACTGTAAGTTGCGATGGACTGGCTGGACACAATCTCAAGCTGCAATGAGTTTTATCAAAAGAAGGAATGTGAGTCTGTCTAGCCAATGTCAGTAATATAACCTCGTGTGCATCAAGTATGACTTGTTGTTTTACGACATCGCCTCCCCTCACAACACCTTTCCCCCCACCCCCACCACCCCTCTCTCCCACGACATTTCATATTTTAACTTTGTTATGTTAATTGATCACGCATAAAAGCAATTACATATCTAATTAAATATAGAAATAACCGAAGTGTCAAATTGCAATATATCCCACAGTAAAGCTCCAATACACATTACGTGTACAAGCAGATAACACCAGGATTTACACAGCCAGGCAGAGGATAAAACATTCACACTGATCACGTTGAAGACATTCCAGCAGTAATCCTTCGCCATCCACCGGTCTCACACCTTAGCGGCAGATGGCCAAGCACTCAGAGGAGTTACAAGTCGACGACTCTACCACTACCCCACGGGCGCCCCCTTGTGACATGTAATATGTTGATAAAATATGTGTGCTACCATATTTCTCATATAAGCGATATATGAAGAATAATAATGTAGTGACATATAACCGCCGTCCTACGGATGCTCTTTATAGCATAGTTAAAAAGGATGAATTAGCAGTAATTATAAGCATGCAGCTATATTCATGACGATCATCTCATTAACCAGAAAAAGATGTCATACTATCGATTACAGCCAGACGTATGTACGGATCACAGAATACCATGTATGCATTGTGGACATAATATTGATTATGACCGGACATGTGCACAGATCACAGAATACCATGTATGTATTATGGACATAATATTGATTATGACCAGACATGTGTATTTATCACAGTATACCATGTATGTATTATGGACATAATGTTGATTATGACAAGACATGTGTACAGATCAAGTATACCATGTATGTATTATGGACATAATGTCGATTATGACCAGACATGTGTACAGATCACAGTATACCATGTATGTATTATGGACATAATGTTGATTATGACCAGACATGTGTACAGTTCACAGTATACCATGTATGTATTATGGACATAATGTCGATTATGACCGGACATGTGTACAGATCACAGAATACCATGTATGTATTATGGACATAATATTGATTATGACCAGACATGTGTACAGATCACAGTATACCATGTATGTATTATGGACATAATGTCGATTATGACCGGACATGTGTACAGATCACAGAATACCATGTATGTATTATGGACATAATGTCGATTATGACCGGACATGTGTACAGATCACAGTATACCATGTATGTATTATGGACATAATGTTGATTATAAGCAGGAATTTGAACAGATCAAAGAGTAGAACATATTTTAAGCAGTAATGTCAAAACAGCCTTAGTCATTAAAACGGAGAGCAACTGGAAACGCATTAAGATCAAGCGTGACACTGTCGTCATGTTAAACCTCATACAATTGAGTATTTGCACTTTGAACTTCCATCCATTATATGATCAATATTTACATACATATATACAATACTAATATATAGTTGCACTCTGCGTATATTAACCTACACCATTTATATGTGCATACACAAAATCTCTTTTCTCCGTAAAGAAGTAAATTATATGCCTGTGTCATCAAACCACTTTTAACATACTTAAATTAACACATTTTTGTTAAAAGTGAATATATGTCATTGCATTGTCATGTAAACATTCGAGTTCAGAAAAACAACATTACCTCAATATATGCCAGCTGAGTAGCACGTTAATTGTCTTCTATTATCAACATGATGACAAACAAACACAAACACACACACAAACACACACACACAAACACACACACACATACACACATATACACACTCCTCCACCCGCCCACGCACGCACACTCACAAACGCACACACATCCTATTTCCCTACCCGCCCACGCAAACAGATTCACGGTCAAACACTCAGTCAAACGCACCCACAAACACATTCCCTATCGTAAATGCACACATACTCGTTATATCAAACTGGAATCGTTATTTAAAATGCAAATATGAAATGGAATACATTCCAGATTTTATCATTGTGTTTCTACCGTGCAACCCTAGAAGAACGAAAAATACAACAACACAAACAACATGAAACGGCACAAGCGGGCAATTATTAGCAGTTTGATGAACAATAAATACTTTATATTGAATTGTTCTTAACATCGTTTATGCGAAAGCGAAATGATAAACATGGGATGTATTTACAGTTTAATGATAATATACAAAACAGGAAATATTAGTTTTTAAACTCTTTACCAATCATGCGAACATGTGTATAAAGTTCAGTATAGTAAATGCACATTGTAAGTACATGTATGTATCATTTATGCTGTGTATAAGGGAGATAAATGTTAAAGATGAATATATTGTTAATAGGCGATTTGGCATAATGTCTGAAATAAAATCCATATCAACGCTCGTTTCACAACATTTCTATATAAGTTGAATTAATGGGCGGCTATAAAAAGGCTATATTTTTATATTTAAATAAAAACGAGACAGGCGTAATGCTGTCCCCTTAGCCCCGAGTGTTAGGAGGGAAGTCACTACTACCAATTGTAAAGTATTTGGTTTGACCCGGCAGGGGTTTGAACCCTCGACCTCCCGATTTGCCAGCCGACTATAATGTCATTAAATAGTCTTCTGGATTTGCCTTTGCCAAAATAAAATCTAAAAAAACTGTGTTATAAGAAACTGTCCTCAAACAATTGTGATATTGTCCTCATCACGTAAACAATTATTATTGTATCATACCGAAAAATGTTGACATATTACTGTAAATCTACTAAGGATTCAGCAACGTTTTTTATATACAAAACGTCTGAATAATAATGTTTGCAAGCACTCTATGTGTCCACAGAAAAGTTGCAACGACGTCCATTGAATCGTCCATGTCAGTTGACAAAGGTGTGAGTTTGTTTAAGTTGTATGACTAAGATAATTCCATGTCGAATACTTCTAATTGATCGCGACCGGATACAGCGTTTTGTATTCCATAATGTGTTTGTCTGATTCTGTATATAAACTTTTTAAGCAGCAATGCCACACAAATCAACTTTTTAAACATTTTTTTTTGCAACTTACAAATCAAATGCTATTTCTACATTGCTGTTCTGTGTGTGGAGTACAACACACTGTGTCCGGGTATATTATACAGGGAGTTATATTTACATGAAATAAACGTTTTTTTACTGCACTTATTCTGTCTTGTATCTTAAAGTTTTAAAACTAATTATTGATGATTATTATGAACTTAGCTGAATAGTCTGAAACTGCAATTGTTTTATTTAATTTAACACCTATTTCTATATACATATTCAATGGAGCTGCACAGTAGAACAATAAGATTACATACATTTATATAGAAAATCACATATACTGGGCAAATGAACGACAAATAAACACAACAAATTTAATTAAAGAAATCAGTCGTGTAAAATATCCTAAGTATTAAAACCAATTACTCCGTACTGACTGTGTAACACGTCGAGTAGAATTTTGTGGCCCACGGTGTCGAACGCTGCACTAAGATCAATTGCTATTAAAGCGGGCACCTCTTGTTTCTCCATACCATCTAGGAGATCATTGACAAGTCTGAGTAAAGCAGTCTCACATGAATGATGACGTCTATATGCTGATTCATTGTTTGGTAACACATTATGGGTATCGACATGACTATTTAGTCTGAATAGCGCAGCTATTTCTATTAGTTTTGAAATAAAAGTTACTGACAGGCCTGTAGTTTGACAATTGTAACTCTAAACCAGACTTTTTAAGAAGGGGTCTAACGACCGCCTGTTTCCAGTATGTTGGAAATACGCCATTGGACAAAAATAGATTGACCAGTTTGGTAATGGTTGGTAGAAGCTTCTGTCAAACTCAGACAATGACGCACATTATTGGTGAATAGATATTCTCCGCGATCAACTCGTGAATTTTTTTTCATCGTTCCTGGCAAACGTTAGCCTGTCCCAATCCCGCTCGATAACATCGGAACGAATCCGGGCGTCCAACTTGTGTCCCTGAATATGCCTGTGCAGTGTATCATGCCATTCTAACTAGTATTGATGCATGTTATTACTTTTCTTAGAGAACAATCTTCTTTGAAAATTGAGTCGGTATTTCTGAGGACACGATTGACAATTTCAATCTTTCCACCATATGTTTTTCTCAACCCATATCGATATTATAACGTTTAAGTAGGTTGCGTTTGTTGAAGAAATTTGGTATGAAGTCTTGTTCATAACAAAATGATGTTATCGATAACATTCTGTGGAGGCAGTCCTTGACTGATTCAGACTGGGGAGGACATTGTTTGTACGAACGATGATACAGTAGTATCGATTTTAACATGTAACTTGTCAGGTCCCATCCGGCGTTTTGATTCTTCGTAAATACGTTTAGAAAAAACTTCAGAAATTTGTACGAGTCCAAGAAAACATCTGATGCTGCTGCGATCATATTTATTTCTTCAATCATCGTGGATACCTTCCAACAGCACCCATGCTTGGCTTGACATATTTTAGGCACGAGGAATCTGACAACACACCATCATCATCATCATCATCATCATCATCGTCATCATCATCGTCATCGTCATCGCCTTCGTCAACGCCATACTCCTCTTCAAAGCCAACCACATCATTTCTCTCAAAGAACTTGAATGCGGGTAAGAAATCCACATGGACGCTGAAATTGTCAAATTCCTTCGATTCAGACAGACCGCAGATATTCGGAGGTCGCAGAAAGTAAACTTTGCTTGCCCAGTTGAATCTGAGCGTAAAATACGTCAGTGGTTGCCGTTGGTCCAGGGACAAACTTCCAGATGGGGTGTGGACAACTCCTTCGAAAGGTTCGACGTTGTTAATGTCATACTGACATGTCGAGACGTAGTTTATACCTTAACGTGGATATGCAAATGACTGCATCAACGTACAGCCCTGACTTGCAGGTCCAAAATACAAGGATTGAGGAACGGTTGCCATTCCCGAACAGTTTGAAGAAATCGGTTATTTCATCATTATTGTTTGCTGTGGGCGGAGCCACTGGGGTCGTAGATGTTTGCTCATATTGCCACTTCTTAATTATGTGCCCAACACAACTCGTAAAATGGTTCAGCAGCTTCGGCGCACTTACACTTTCAAATGGGACATTGCCTTCTCTTCGAAAAACATCAAAATGTCCATCAAAACGAGATCTTGTATTGTCAATGTCTTGTTTAAATCCTGGACAATGCCTTTCGTTTGCAGGAAGTTGCATGCCGTCATGAGACATAATGGCCAGATAGTCGAATTCGACGTAGGGATTCGAACACATATTGATTGAACATTCCTTGCCATGGTGGGTGGTCGTTTTTTCGAAATCCTACAACCGTGTATTTTCAGGTACACTCCCTCCTTGAATTATATCTCTGACCCAAAAGGGAAGTTGACACCTATCAAAAACGTCACATATCTTCCATAGAAACTCTTCCACGGCTTTCTGAATATCTTGCATTTCCTGACATTCTGCAATAAAGAACTTTCTTTTGATGTCATCAACAATTCTATCCTCGACGTTACCACTCGGGGTTGAACCAATTTCTAAGCATCTTTCTCCTGTATTGGAAGTCTGTTGACTATTGGATGCCATTGTTTCCAGTCTCAAGCAAAGTGAAAGTGGGATGAGGGATGGGATTAGCCGGCATTTTGCCGATACTTTTCTATCATTACAGCACAGGGGCACTTATGAGGTGCCCAGGGACTGAACCCGGCCGGTCCTTTATACTGACATCGACGAGTCAGGCGTAATGCTGTCTCCGTAGCCCCGAGCGTTAGGAGGGAAGCCACTACTACCAACTTTAAAGTCTTTGGTATGACCCGGCCGGGGTTCGAACCCACGACCTCCTGATCTGCAAGCCGACTAAAGTAAAAGTGGATCTGTTCAAGACAAACATATCTGATTATATACCTATGACCTTTTGTCTGCTTGTTAATACACTTTTTAACACAGGAAGCTGAGAAGGATTTTCCGCTTACTGCTTTGGTTGGAGGCGGGATCGGGGTGAATAGTGACAGGTTATAATGGTTGTACCCAGAGAAATGTACGTTGCCTTTTAAACGTTACGTAAATAGCATTTATAAATGAAATTACAGTTAAAGCAATAGCTGTAGATAAAATAAATAAGTTATATACATAAAAACAAAACCCTCCATAACAAGAAAACACCTCCCGCTATTCGGAAAGGCCGAGAGAAGCCATCATCATCGTATTTTGTCGTACCCGGACGAACCCCACTCCCGTCATTTGTTTTAATTCTGGCGCAAACCTTCCCGTCACGTTTCCAACCATGACACACATGCATTGCGTACGATTTAAAAGCTGGTCGCTGATTTAAAAGCTTTGAAAAACAATACACATATAAAGTGATTAGTTTGGCTGCTAAAACCAATAATTGAATAAATAATGGAGGGTCTTTGTATCTCACTGTCCATGTTTTTTTTACATTGGCGCCCGTGCATGTGTGTACATGTTGTCTCACATGGGTCTCCCTGGATGTGTGTACATGTATGCGTACTTGAGTACGTATTTTACATGTCTGTCCGTGGATGTGTACATGTATGCGTACTTGAGTACGTATCATACATGTTTGTCCGTGGATGTGTGTACATGTATGCGTACTTGAGTACGTATCATACATGTTTGTCCGTGGATGTGTGTACATGTATGCGTACTTGAGTACGTATCTTACATGTTTGTCCGCGGATGTGTGTACATGTATGCGTACTTAAGTACGTATCTTACATGTCTGTCCGTGGGTGCGTACATGTATGCGTACTTGAGTAAGTATCTTACATGTTTGTCCGTGGATGTGTACATGTAAGCGTACTTGAGTACGTATCTTACATGTTTGTCCGCGGATGTGTGTACATGTATGCGTACTTAAGTACGTACCTTACATGTTTGTCCGTGGATGTGTACATGTATGCGTACTTGAGTACGTATTGTACATGTTTGTCCGTGGATGTGTACATGTATGCATACTTGAGTACGTATCTTACATGTTTGTCCGTGGATGTGTACATGTATGCGTACTTGAGTACGTATCTTACATGTTTGTCCGTGGATGTGTGTACATGTATGCGTACTGGATTACGTCTTACATGTTCGTCCGTGGATGTGTACATGTATGCGTACTTGAGTACGTGTATTACATGTTCGTCCGTGGATTGGATGTGTACATATATGTGTACTTGAGTACGTGGCTTACATGTTCGTCCGTGGATGTGTGTACATGTATGCGTACTTGACTACGTGTCTTACATGTTCATCCGTGGATGTGTGTACATGTATGCGTACTTGAGTACGTGGCTTACATGTTCGTCCGTGGATGTGTACATGTATGCGTACTTGAGTACGTGTCTTAGATGTTCGTCCGTGGATGTGTGTACATGTATGCGTACTTGAGTACGTGTCTTACACGTTCGTCCGTGGATGTGTGTACATGTATGCGTACTTAAGTTCGTGTCTAACATGTTCGTCCGTGGATGTGTACCTGTATGCGTACTTGATTACGCATCTTACACGTTCGTCCGTGGATGTGTGTACATGTATGCGTACTTGAGTACGTATCATGTTTGTCCGTGGATGTGTGTACATGTATGCGTACTGGATTACGTCTTACACGTTCGTCCGTGGATGTGTGTACATGTATGCGTACTTGAGTACGTATCTTACATGTTTGTCCGTGGATGTGTACATGTATGCGTACTTGAGTAGGTATCTTACATGTTTGTCCGTGGATGTGTGTACATGTATGCGTACTGGATTACGTCTTACATGTTCTGTCCGTGGATGTGTACATGTATGCGTACTTGAGTACGTGTCTTACATGTTCGTCCGTGGATTGGATGTGTACATATATGCGTATTGAGAACGTGGATTACATGTTCGTCCGTGGATGTGTGTACATGTATGCGTACTTGAGTACGTGCCTTACATGTTCGTCCGTGGATGTGTACATGTATGCGTACTTGAGTACGTATTTTACATGTTTGTCCGTGGATTTGTTCATGTATGCGTACTTGAGTACGTATCTTACATGTTGTCCGTGGATGTGTACATGTGCGTACTTGAGTACGTATTTTACATGTTTGTCCGTGGATGTGTACATGTATGCGTACTTGAGTACGTATCTTACATGTTCGTCCGTGGATGTGTACATGTATGCGTACTTGAGTACGTATCTTACATGTTCGTCCGTGGATGTGTGTACATGTATGCGTACTTGAGTACGTGTCTTACATGTTCGTCCGTGGATGTGAACATGTATGCGTACTTGAGTACGTATCTTACATGTTCGTCCGTGGATGTGTGTACATGTATGCGTACTTGAGTACGTGTCTTACATGTTCGTCTGTGGATGTGAACATGTATGCGTACTTGAGTACGTATCTTACATGTTCGTCCTTGAATGTGTACATGTATGCGTACTTGAGTACGTGTCTTACATGTTCGTCCGTGGATGTGTACATGTATGCGTACTTGAGTACGTATCTTACATGTTCGTCCGTGGATGTGTGTACGTGTATGCGTACTTGAGTACGTATCTTACATGTTCGTCCGTGGATGTGTGTACATGTATGCGTACTTGAGTAAGTGTCTTACATGTTCGTCCGTGGATGTGTGTGCATCTATGCGTACTTGAGTACGTGTCTTACATGTTCGTCCGTGGATGTGTACGTGTATGCGTACTTGAGTACGTATCTTACATGTTCGTCCGTGGATGTGTGTACATGTATGCGTACTTGAGTAAGTGTCTTACATGTTCGTCCGTTGATGTGTGAACATGTATGCGTACTTGAGTACGTATCTTACATGTTCGTCCGTGGATGTGAACATGTATGCGTACTTGAGTACGTATCTTACATGTTCGTCCGTGGATGTGCACATGTATGCGTACTTGAGTACGTGTCTTGCATGTGCCTCCGTGGATGTTTGTACCTGTATGTGTCTTTGATTACGTGTATTACATGTGCCTCCCTGGTTGTTTGAACATGTATTTGTGATTGGGTCCGTGTATACATGTGCCTCCCTGGTTGTTTGTACATGTATTTATGTCTGAGTACGTTTATTACATGTGCCTCCCTGGATGTTTGTACATGTATGTATGTTTGAGTACGTGTATTACATGGGTCTCCCTGGATGTTTGTACATGTGTGTTTGAGTACGTGTATTGCATGTCCCGCCCTGATGTTTGTACATGTGTGTTTGAGTACGTGTATTGCATGTCCCGCCCTGATGTTTGTACATGTGCGTTTGAGTACGTGTATTACATGTGTCCCTGGATGTTTGTATATGTGTGTGTGTTTTAATATGTGTATTACATGGACCTCCCTGGATGTGTGTACATGTATGTGTGTTTGAGTACGTGTATTAAATGGACCACCCTGGCTGTTTGTACATGTATGTATATTTGAGTACGTGTATTACATATGCCTCCCTGGATGTTTGTACATGTATGTGTGTTTGAGTACGTGTATTACATGTGCCTCCCTGGATGTTTGTACATGTGTGTTTGAGTACGTATATTACATTTGCCTCCCTGGATGTTTGTTTGAGTACGTGTATTACATGTGCCTCCGTGGATGTGTGTACATGTATGTGTCTTTGAGTACGTGTATTACATGGGCCTCCGTGGATGTTTGTACATGTATGTGTGTTTGAGTACGTGTATTACATGGGCCTCCGTGGATGTTTGTACATGTATGTGTGTTTGAGTACGTGTATTACATGGGCCTCCCTGGATGTTTGTACATGTATGTGTGTTTGAGTACGTGTATTTCATGTGCCTCCGTGGATGTTTGTACATGTATGTGTGTTTGAGTACGTGTATTACATGTGCCTCCGTGGATGTTTGTACATGTATGTGTGTTTGAGTACGTGTATGACATGTGCGTCCCTGGATGTGTGTACATGAGTGTTTGAGTACGTGTATTACACGTGCCTCCCTGATTGTTTGTACATGTATGTGTGTTGAGTACGTGTATTACATGTGTCTCCGTGGATGTTTGTACATGTATGGGTGGTTGAGGGCGTTTATTACGTGTGCCTCCACGATGTATGTACATGTATGTATGCGTGCGGTCGTATGTTACAGGTGCCTCCACATTATTATTCTTATTCCACTTATAATTTTCATTATCATCAATTTAACAATTAATCAAAAATCAATTCCTTACCTGGGGCAAGCTCATCGCCATCTGACGATTTAGCACCTACACGATTCAGCTTCACTTCATCCACCATCTTCTTATATGCTGGGTATTTCAATAGTTCATCTATATTCCTGGACAGTATACACTCAGAGGTTAAGTTCTGACCTGACAAATCGTTAACATGCTCATAAAACATCATCGTTACCATTTTTAATTGCTTTTATTAACCCATTTACTCATGCAGATGCCGTTTTACAACTTTTGCAAAGCAAAGGGTGGTGGGTGGTAGAGTGACAGAGTTGTAGGTGGCAGAGTGGAGGGTGGTGGTAGGGTGGCAGTGCTAGGTGGTGGTAGGGTGGCAGTGGTTGCAGTGGTGGGTGGTAGGGTGGCAGAGTGATGGGTGGTAGTGGGGTGGCAGAGAGGTGGGTGGCAGAGTGGTGGTGATAATGGGGTGGTGGGGTGGCAGTGGTGGGTGGGGATTCGTGGGGTGGTGGGTGGTAGTAGGGTAGCAGTCGTAGGGTGGCAGTGGTGGGTGGTGGGTGGTGGGGTGGGCAGTGGGGTGGGTGGTAGTGGGGTGGCAATTTGTTTTTGGGGTGGCAGGGGGTGGGGTGGTAGTGGTGAGGCAGAGTGGTTTGTGGTGGTGGGGTGGCAGTGGTGTGTTGGCAGAGTAGTGGGTGGTGGTGAGGTGGTAGTGGGGTGGCAGAGTAGTGGGTGGTGGTGGGGTGGTAGTGGGGTGACAGAGTGGCGGGTGGCAGATTAGCGGGTGGTAGTGGGGTGGTATTGGGGTGGCAGAGTAGTGGGCGGTGGTGGGTGGCAGAGTGGTGTGTGGCAGAGTAGTGGGTGGTGGTGGGGTGGCAGAGTGGTTGTCGGTAAGGTAGCAAAGTGGTGGGTGGAGGAGAAGTGGGTGGTGGTGGGGTGGCACTGGTGGGTTGGCAGAGTGGTGGGCAGTGGTAGGATGGCAGTGTGGTTGGATGGCAGAGTGGTGGGTGGCAGAGTGATTGGTGGTTGTGGAGTGGCAGAGTGGTTGGTGGTTAGGTGGCAGCGTGTTGGGTGGTGGTAGGGTGGCATAAGTGGGTGGTGGTAAGGTAGCAGAGTGGTGGGTGGCAGAGTAGTGGGTGGTGGTTGGGTGGCAGTGGTGTGTTGGCAGAGTGGTGGGCAGTGGTAGGGTGGCAGAGTTTAGGGGTGGCAGAGTGGGGGGTGGCAGAGTGATTGGTGGTGGTGGAGTGGCAGAGTAATTGGTGGTGGAGTGGCAGAGTGGTGGTGGTGGTGGTAGGGTGGCAGAAGTGGGTGGTGGGATGGTGGAGAGTGGTAGGTAGGCAGTATAGGGTTACAGTGTGGAGGGGTGGCAGAGTGGTTGGTGGTAATGTGGCAGAGTGGTGGGTAGTGGTAGGTTGGCAAAAGTGGGTGGTGGGATGGTGGAGAGTGGTAGGGTGGCAGTAAAGGGTTACAGTGTGGAGGGGTGGCAGAGTGGTTGGTGGTGGTGGAGTGGCAGAGTGGTTGGTGGTAAGGTGGCAGAGTGGTGGGTGGTGGTACGGTGGAAGAAGTGGGTGGTGGGATGGTGGAGAGTGGTAGGGAGGCAGTAAATGGTGGCAGTGTGGAGGGGTGGCAGAGTGGTGGGTGGTTGGGTTATGGTGCTTCGACATTATTATGGCCTGAAGACATCATCCTAACCATCAATACATTCATCCTTACTTTGTTTGACCAAACTTCATGCTAATCATTATTGATTACATCATTACATCATCATCATCACAATTACTCATCTGTATCAAAATGTATGTGAAATAACAGCCAGCTATCACAGTATTAAGGCAGAGTTGTCTCCATTGTTATGAGGAACTCATTTTCCTAGCACAACAAAGACAAACATGCAATGCATGTATATACACGGCAGCCTAGTTTGCAGAGTTTTTCTTGTTCATCTTTATTTGTCGCGGGTCCTGTCACAAAACACTCCTGCCAGCCAAACTTCTGACATAACGACCCTGCACACTCCTGCAATCATTCAAAACAGTTTCCTAATTGTCTATAAGAGGCAATGGAACTATTTAATTTAAATTTCTTAGGACCATTATTTTTTCTTGTTATTTATACCGCTCATGCTGAAATTCCAGTAAAATAGACTGTCTCCCATTTGGATTATAACATTTACGTCATTATTTGGCCTTTGATTTTTTACACTAACTTGCTTTCTGTAATAACTACCTGTCATGTTTTGCTAGAGAAGATTTAAATATGTCATTGCAAGTCATCCCACCAACAGTATTTCAGTTATCTGGAGACGGTGTCCACTCGAAGCAGATATAGTGCTGCCTTCACTGTGTATACCATGCCATGAACACCTGGCATGATACCACACCCAGTCAAATTATCCTAACACCTGGCCAACCAGTCGTGGAAAGACCCTTAAATTTGCTTAAGCGTAAGCAAGGTGGCTATACCACTATCATTTTTTACGACTTTGGTATGTTCGAACTCGGGGCCTCCTCTACCTGAAGCCGAGGCTCTACTGATTGCGCTACCAGGTCCGCATGTCTGGAAATATGCACTGTGGGTGCCATTTGTAGAAAAAATATTTAAGGAAGATTTTGGTACACTATGGAGAAAAAGGATGTTTAGCATTTAAATTGGTATGCTTTGGGGTGGGATGGGCTTTGCTGGCATTTTTGCCGATACTGTGCAGTGACATTTCTATCATTATAGTACAGGGACACTTATAAGGTGCTGACAGACACTGTCGAGTCAGGCGTAATGAAGTCCCCTTATCCCCGAGCGTTAGGAGGGAAGCCATTACTACCAACTTTAAAGTCTTTGGTTTGACCCGGCCGGTCCATTATATTGACACCGATGAGTCAGGCATAATGCTGTCCCCTTAACCCCGAGCGTTAGAAGGGAAGCCACTACTGCCAACTTTAAAGGCTTTGGTTTGACCCGGCCGGTCAGTTATATTGACACCGATGAGTCAGGCATAATGCTGTCCCCTTATCCCCGAGCGTTAGGAGGGAAGCCACTACTACCAACTTTAAAGTCTTTGCTTTGACCCGGCCGATCCATTATACTGACAACGACGAGTCAGGCGTAATGCTGTCCCCTTAGCCCCGTGCGTTAGCAGGGAAGCCACTACTACAAACTTTAAAGTCTTTGGTTTGACCCTGCCAAGGTTTGAAGCCACGACCCCCCCCCCCCCCCCCCCCCCCCCCCCCCGATCTGCAGCCGACGCTCTACCACCTGAGCTATTGCAGCTGGTGACCTGAATTTTATGTATGTTGTAATGTTCTTTAGTCTAGCCGAAACACGTTTGATATGATTTATTGTACAATAAATACCTGCTAAAATAGTACTTTGCAGCAGACACACTACTTAAAGTTAGTTGCCATATTAATTAGTTTTCAGTTAAATGATAATAAGTTATAATTGGTTAGTTAAAGACATCGTGCTGTTTAAAGCTAAGTGCAAGGGTTAACTTAAAGAAGAAATAAGAATAATAATCAGAATAAGGAAATATACTACGATGCACGGGAAAATATTTTTGGGTCGCGGGGCGAAAGAGTAGTGTGGATCTGGACGAGACCGAGAGTGGATGTGGACGCGTTAGAGAGAGGTATTAACGCCTCACTGTTGTTAGATTGTAAAATGTAACTTTCATTAATAAAATTGTAATCATCGGTTGATGTTTCGTTTCTACTATGCTCCCGTTACGCCACAGTATTCAACAATTTGGACCAAATTTCTTTTCTCCATTAACCAGTTATGTCATTGTGACCTGAAAAGGTCCTGCAACACGTTGTTCATTATTCCCTAGGTATGTGTGAACAATCAAGTATAAATCCTCACTCGTCACTGAAAACAAGAAATTCCAATCTAATCCACGCTGCAGAGATAGCTATTTTTAAACTTAGAAAAAACACGTGACTATATACTTTTGAGATCATCTTTATATCGTCAACCGGGTTTATCGCTTGGACATCGATGTATATTTTGAACAGAGACCACTATCGTGCTATTAGATTTGGAGAGAAAACATATAGAGTGACTTGTTTCGCGGTTAGTGCTGTCTAATATATTTTAAGTTCAAACTCGTCTTTTCTCAGACTAAAGTAAGTGTTTATGCAGAAAGTATGCCCAAATTCTCCGAATCTGCGGTGAGATATAGTTACATGCATTTGATATAGGCAAACAATCGGATACCCCTTTATTTCATTAATTACTACAATATTTAATCCATGTATTGTATACCAGCTCTTCAGCAGATGTATCAATCAATGAGTGTTGCGTGACATTTATCGTCTCCAGTTTCCGGAAACAATATCTTCGTTTATTTTGGAATGTTTATTATCATAAATTGCTCAATCGAAAGTACATGCTACAGTTAGCGTATATTAAAAACTCTTCGCGAAAGGGAGGTAACGCAGTGAAAATTGACTGTAGCCCCAAAAGCCCCTTTTAGGGTTTGATTAGCTTACTTATTTAAATTATAAGTACCGTTTAATTTAAGGTTACTTCTCCAATCGGCTACGAAGGTGGCCTTTGCGCATAATCGTATAGTGGTTAGATTTGTGTACGTCTTCAATTAGTTCTCAATACGTTGTGTTTAATTATTAATTTTTCCGCGACTTGATTTTCTATTCAGGGTCGTAACTTTAGCGATTCTTTAAGACTTATAATTGGTTAACTACGAAGGTAGAAACAAAAACCTAAAACAACGCTCGATTACATTATAATCATTAATATCTAATATCTACTATGTGATAAATACATTACGATGTTCAAATTAAATTATCAAATCAAATATCTATAAGTAGTATCAATTCATAGTTAATTAACAAACGTAATATAATATACAGAGTGTACCTTTAATTGCCGTATCACTCGGCTAGTGATGTTTAACATTATAAATTCGTGCGGCAATTCTCCTCTATTTGAGATAATTAGCAAACAAGGTTATCCAAATAAACCTAAACATATGATTACAATCAATACATAATTACGACGTAATCCTTCTATCAGTTACAGAACAGCAACTTATTATGATCGTCTATTTAGGTTCATAGCAAAACAACCTTTCATCAAACCATTAGATTCTATGATAATTATAAATAAATCTCTTAATTAGCAATCAGCATTATTTAGCTAATCTAAAATCTATGTAGAACTAGTACAAAGTTGTTACGTTATTATAATACCAAATATTACAATGTCTATAACAGAGTAGTAAAATACATCAGTACAATAATACAAAGTAACTTATCTAGTATTTCTCTGTATCCAACAATTTTCCCAACCACGAAATGTGTGCAAGTCCTTGGCCAGTCGAATCAATGCGTATGAGGGCGGCAAATGTACGTCGTTTGGTTTTAGTATATATACGCAGAGGTGGAAGTTGGGATTGTGGGCATTGAAAACTGTATTGTAAGCACCATCGGTCATTATTGACAACTAACAAGGAGCACTAATTTGTTTTTCTTTGAAGTTGGACCATGTCAATCTACTTTGACTACAGTGTGACTCTGTAAAACCGGTTTAAGCACCCCGGTTGGTCCATATTGCCGACTGACCGTTCCAAGGCGGTAACTGTCGGGTTTGCTCTTTCCCTTAAATGACTCATCACAAGTGTGTTCTTACTTTTCGCTTGGCTTGCATGTGAAATACCTTTGTTCTGTGCCTTTTCGGAGTTTGGTATATGTTGCAATACTCATAGGACTTTGTCATATATTCTTTTTCCTATACATATTTCCATACATATGTCCTCTACGTGAGGTTCCCCTTTACCTTGTATTTCGTGATAGCGTCGTGGTTTTTAAGTACTTGACCTCTTGACAGTACTGCCCTCATGACAGCTGTAGTGGACAGCTGTAGTGTTATATACGCCCCTTATTTAACAGAAAATTAAATAAATTTTAATTTTCCAAAGTCTATCAAGTATAAGTGTAAGACAGTTCCTTAAAGTCGATTCACTTCCCCTTTAAGTATTCTATCCTGACCTCGACATACTATGAAGTGAGTAAGTCCTCATTAATGTCGCCCATTCATAAGTCTTGTTAACTAGTCATAAATGTGTCCGAACCGTCCTAGTATGCTAAGTGTCGGTGCGTGCGTACACTTGTCATTCCTATGTCGATCCCTATCCCTAAAACTATCATCTGTCATTATCGACTAGTAAGTATTAGCATGTCGTCCCCCCACAGTAATGATTAGATATTGGCATACATACATACAAAACATGTTATGAATACAATAATAAAGCAATAAAAGCAATAACAGTGTTGTAAGTCTCTGTTGTCGTTTACAAGCACACATCACTTGTTCGCCATACGGTCAATGTCAATTGGTATACATCCGTCATGGTCGTTAGAGGTGTTGATCTGCATCCGCGTCGTCTGCTCGATGGAGATTGGTCGTTGTCCTCGTTGACTGGTCGTCTTGTTAGCTCGTCGTGATGTGATGAGTAACGACTAGGTAAACTTGACACACTAATTATTCTAATTATAGAAAGAGTCCTTCCGCGATTACCGTCCTTAATACCTGATGTGACACTGAACACATGCCATCTGGCCATTTCACGTGTTTTACATCATTGGTCACTTCGCGTGTTTATGAGTGTATGCTTCATATAACATATGCCATAAAATAGAGAGAACAAGAGTATTGTAACTTTCATAAATACCTTTTTAAATAATAATTCGACATCCTTTCATCAGAGTCTAGACATCGACAACACGATAGCCGGGAAAAGAGATAAAAAGGTGACAGGTATAATTTTGACAATTACACAATTACAAATGATTGTGCCCGTTCCTTTAAGAGTAAGTCAGATAAAAATGTTCTAAATTTGTATTAGTGTAGTCGGCCAATAATTTACCTTTCTTGTTCTCAAAGATATAATTTATTTGTAAAAGAGTATTGTTCTTTCGGAGTGCGGTTTATCGTTGATTTGTAAGAGACAGAAAGTAGAGTGGAATACGTCCCCAATTATTTGGCCACCGACTGATGCCCTTCCGGTGCACCTTTGATGCAAACACGATCAGGAGCTGGGGAAGCCGTTATTACGTAGAGACGGCTTTTTTTTTTATCTGAAGCCTGCATAGCTGTCATTTCTGTGAACACTATATTAAACATACATATTATGTTCTAGATAGTTTTAAAGTGGCAGTTAAAAAGGTAGATATGTACATATTAGCTTCAAAAGATAAACCGGATTGTAGCATGTTACCCTCCCTTAGTTAATTAAAGAGTCTCCAAGTTGGTGGGTCCGGCAATATACAGTTGTTTTTGTTTGTTTGTTTGTTGTGTTTTTTTGTGTTTTTGTTGTTGTTGTGTGTTGTTGTTTTTGGGTTTTTTTTTTGTTGTTTGTTTTTGTTTGGGGGGGGGGGGAGTGGGTGGTGGGTTGGGGGGAGGATGGATCTATTGTATTACTTTTAAAACGGCTTCCCCCAGTGTTTTAATGCTCGTCCTTTCCTGCTTATTGTGTTTTTGGACACCAGGTTCATTTTGTCATATCGGACTCACTTGGAATTATATTGGATTACTAATTTCAAACTCGTTGTAATTTCATTACCCCACCTACATTATTAAATGGTAGATTATTATTGGATGGAAGAGAGTTTGGTTTAGTCTCAAAAATATGTTTCGTCATTCTGCTTCACATAATAGTTTACAACTTCCATGTACCATGTTTGAATTAAACAGTATCAATGTAAGTCATATTGTTGTGAACCTATGTGCAATAAGCATTTATCCAGGATAGGGTTTGAACCCACGACACGACCTCCTGCTCTGGAGTCCGGTGGTATACCAACTGTTTATTTTTCATACGTTTCATTATAGAATAATTACTCCTTTAAATGAGACCAAGCATATCACCTTTTTCACATTTTAGTTTTTCCGATACCCAAGGTCGCTCTCGCTATCGTCTACATTAAAATGAATTTAATAAAAGACTATAAATACCGCTACAAAAAATGAACAAGTGAGTTCGGCTTAATACGGCTAAAATAGGTAAGTTAAGACTGAACACATTTTGTATTCTAAAAACACAATATGGTTTGGTCAAACTTGTAAACCAGGCTCAGTTAAGGTGATGCTATATGGTATGGTAGGGTGAGATAGTTCATTAGTGCTAATTTGTAGAACTAAATCAATGGGTTTTAAAAATCGTTTATATCTTTTTTATTACATCACTCATAGCCTTGGACTTAATAACCACAAATCTATATGTTAGTTGGTATACTTGCCTGTATTCATAATTACCAGTCATGCATTTAATTTAACGATACTAACACTATTGAGTGATTTCCATACTTAAGGGAGGATTGTCCCTTTTTGAATTAGTTAATTTTATTTGGTATAATATTCTCTTTTTTTCATAATATGTCTTTGACCAAGTTATTTATAGTTGTTAGCAGTTTAGATAATGTCAGCAATATTTAGATATCGTTGTTCTTAATTTGTTAGAGACAGGTTAATACACGGTTATCGTTATGTAATTTACTATGCATTTGTCTTTTTCAGCTCAGCTGAGTGTATGCTCATGGTGAGCTATTGTGATTGTTCATCGTCGGTTTCAAGCGTCCGTCAACATTGTCAAACAACATCTCCCCTAAGACCGCTTGGTCACATTGAGCTAAACTGGCAGGGCAGGGAGTGGTGCGAATATTAGTTCTTTAGGACGCGTGAGGTTGAGTTCGCATCATCTTCGGCCATGGGCAGAAAAAAACACACTAGAAGAGATTCCTGGCAAGAGCTTAGCCTTCTTACATCGTTAAATAGTCATAGTAGCCCTGGAAGGAGCAGAGAGGAAGGCCCATAACAGTACAACCTATTTTTATATCTACGCACCTCCTCTTCCTGAAAACTAAAACTATCCCCTTTCTGAACATCGACATTCGCTACGATTGAGGCTCGGAATAAAGCAATTATCGAAGGCAAAACTGTGTGTTAATTAGTCGCATTTGAATGTCAAAATGCCAGCCAATCAGTAAGGTCAACAACCGTGTCTTTATTATCGTAATTGAATGTAGTTATATTGCAGGTGCGAATAATATAGTTTTAGGAAGCGTTACATATACTTGAGGTTTTCAAATCTTTTGCATGTTTTTACACATTACACATCAAAAGTAATAAAGTTGCTAACCAATTAATATAAGCGTTTGTGATTTAGATTAGGTTTGCACAGATACCGTGTGTTTGTTTTCTTTGTCTTAGAAGTTTAAACAAAGATATTACTGAATACAATTGCTATTTAAGGGCGATAAGTCGGGTGGCTATAATACATTGGATAATGGAGGTAATCGGACGTAGACACTATGAACAGATACCGAGATAGAGATATATAGAGATATAGAGAGATAGATAGA
>RXXH01000227.1:0-14287 GCA_007844125.1 Sinonovacula constricta | reverse complement strand
AGTCCTGTCACATAAGGACTGGGTGGTTTTATTTTGGCCCTGTCATATAGCACAGAATGGCTAACTTAGCCTGTCACATAAGACAGGGGGGTAAAGTTAGCTCTGTCACATAAGACTAGGAGGTGGTATGTGACCTTCCATAAGACTGGGTGTTTATGCGTGTTCTGTCCATAGGACTGTGTGTTTTTTTTGGCTCTGTCCCATAGCAAAGAATGGCTAACTTTGCCCTGTCACATAAGACAGGTGGGGTTTAAGTTAGCTCTGTCCACATATGACTGGGAGCTGGTATTGGACCTGTCACATAAGACTGGGTGGTTATGTGAGTCCTGTCACATAGGACTGGGTGGTTTATTTGGCCCTGTCACATAGCAAAGAATGGCTATCTTTTGCACCTTCACATAAGACTGGGGGGTTTATTTGGGCCTCTGTCATATAGCACAGAATGTCTAACTTAGGCCTTGTTACATAGACAGGGGTAAGTTAGCCCTGTCACATAAGAATGGGAGTGGTATGTGACCTTCCACATAAGACTTGGTGAGTTTGTGAAGTCCTGTCACATCGACTGGGTGGTTTATTTGGCCTGTCACATGCAAAGATTGCTATATTTGCCTGGGTCACATAAGACTGGCGGGTTAGTTAGCTCTGTCACTAGACTGGGAGGTGGTATTTGACTTCACATAAGACTTGGGTGGTTATGTGGTCCTGTCACAATAGGACTGGGTGGTTTATTTGGCCCTGTCACTAGCAACGAATGGCTATCTTTGCCCTGGCACCGAAGACTGGGGGGGGTTAATTAGCTCTGGTCACATAATACTGGGATGTGGTTATGTGACCTGTCCCACTAAACTGGGTGGTTATGCCGGTTCTTCACATAGGACGGGTGTTTTTTGCTCGGTCACAAAGCATAGTATGGCTAACTTTGGCTCTGTCACATAGAACAGGGGGGTAAGTTAGGCCTACTGTCACACATGACGGGACGAAGTCATGTGACCTGTAACATAGACTGCGTGTTATGTGAGTCCTGTCACATATGACTGGGTGGTTTATTTGGCCCTGTCATATAGCACAGAATGGCTAACTTAGCCTTGTCACATAAGACAGGGGGGTAAAGTTAGCTCTGTCACATAAGACTGGGAGGTGGTATGTTACCTGTCACATAAGACTGGGTGGTTATGCGTGTTCTGTCACATAGGACTGGGTGTTTTTTTTGGCTCTGTCACATAGCAAAGAATGGCTAACTTTGCCCTGTCACATAAGACAGGGGGGGGTTAAGTTAGCTCTGTCACATATGACTGGGAGCTGGTATGTGACCTGTCACATAAGACTGGGTGGTTATGTGAGTCCTGTCACATAGGACTGGGTGGTTTATTTGGCCCTGTCACATAGCAAAGAATGGCTATCTATGCCCTGTCACATAAAACTGGGGGGTTTATTTGGCCCTGTCACATAGCACAGAATGGCTTTCTTTGCCCTGTCACATAAGACTGGGGGGTTAAGTTAGCTCTGTCACATAAGACTGGGAGGTGGTATGTGACCTGTCACATAAGACTGGGTGGTTATGTGAGTCCTGTCACATAGGACTGGGTGGTTTATTTTGGCCCTGTCACATAGCACAGAAGGGCTATCTTTGCCCTGTCACAGAAGACTGGGGGGTTAAGTTAGCTCTGTCACATAAGACTGGGAGGTGGTATGTGACCTGTCCCATAAGACTGTGTGGTTATGCGAGTTCTGTCACATAGGACTGGTGGTTTTTTTGGCTCTGTCACAAGCATAGTATGGCTAACTTTGCCCTGTCACATAAGACAGGGGGGTTAAGTTAGCTCTGTCACACATGACTGGGACGAAGTATGTGACCTGTAACATAAGACTGGGTGGTTACGTGAGTCCTGTCACATAGGACTGGGTGGTTTATTTGGCCCTGACACATAGCACAGAATGGCTATCTTTGCCCTGTCACATAAGACTGGGGGGGTTAAGTTAGCTCTGTCACATAAACTGGGAGGTGGTATGTGACCTGTCACATAAGACTGGGTGGTTATGTGAGTCCTGTCACATAGGACTGGTTGGTCTTTTTGACACTGTCACATAGCACAGAATGTCTAACTTTGCCCTGTCACATAAGACAGTGGGATTAAGTTAGCTCTGTCACATAAGACTGGGAGGTGGTATGTGACCTGTCACATAAGACTGGGTGGTTATGCGAGTTCTGTCACATAGGACTGGGTGTTTTTGGCTCTGTCACAAAGCATAGTATGGCTAACTTTGCCCTGTCACATAAGACAGGGGGGGTTAAGTTAGCTCTGTCACACATGACTGGGACGAAGTATGTGACCTGTAACATAAGACTGGGTGGTTACGTGAGTCCTGTCACATAGGACTGGGTGGTTTATTTGGCCCTGACACATAGCACAGAATGGCTATCTTTGCCCTGTCACATAAGACTGGGGGCTTAAGTTAGCTCTGTCACATAAACTGGGAGGTGGTATGTGACCTGTCACATAAGACTGGGTGGTTATGTGAGTCCTGTCACATAGGACTGGTTGGTATTTTTTGACACTGTCACATAGCACAGAATGTCTAACTTTGCCCTGTCACATAAGACAGTGGGATTAAGTTAGCTCTGTCACATAAGACTGGGAGGTGGTATGTGACCTGTCACATAAGACTGGGTGGTCATGTGAGTCCTGTCACATAAGACTGGGTGGATTATTTGGCCCTGTCACATAGCACAGAATGGCTATCTTTGCCCTGTCACATAAGACTGGGGGGTTAAGTTAGCTCTGTCACATAAGACTGGGAGGTGGTATGTGACCTGTCACATAAGACTGGGTGGTTATGTGAGTCCTGTCACATAGGACTGGGTGGTTTATTTGGCCCTGTCACATAGGACAGAATGGCTATCTTTGCCCCTGTCACATAAGACAGGGGGGTTGAGTTAGCTCTGTCACATAAGACTGGGAGCTGGTATGTGACCTGTCACATACGACTGGGTGGTTATGCGAGTCCTGTCACATAAGACTGGGTGGTTTATTTGGCCCTGTCATATAGCACAGAATGGCTAACTTAGCCTTGTCACATAAGACAGGGGGGTAAAGTTAGCTCTGTCACATAAGACTGGGAGGTGGTATGTGACCTGTCACATAAGACTGGGTGGTTATGCGTGTTCTGTCACATAGGACTGGGTGTTTTTTTGGCTCTGTCACATAGCAAAGAATGGCTAACTGCCCTGTCACATAAGACAGGGGGGGTTAAGTTAGCTCTGTCACATATGACTGGGAGCTGGTATGTGACCTGTCACATAAGACTGGGTGGTTATGTGAGTCCTGTCACATAGGACTGGGTGGTTTATTTGGCCCTGTCACATAGCAAAGAATGGCTATCTTTGCCCTGTCACATAAGACTGGGGGGTTTATTTGGCCCTGTCATATAGCACAGAATGGCTAACTTAGCCTTGTTACATAAGACAGGGTTGTAAAGTTAGCTCTGTCACATAAGACGTTGAGGTGGTATGTGACCTGTCTTAAAAGACTGGGTGGTTATGTGAGTCCTGTCACATAGGACTGGGTGGTTTATTTGGCCCTGTCACATAGCACAGAATGGCTATCTTTGCCCTGTCACATAAGACTGGGGGGTTAAGTTAGCTCTGTCACATAAGACTGGGAGGTGGCATGTGACATGTCACATAAGACTGGGTGGTTATGTGAGTCCTGTCACATAGGACTGGGTGGTTTATTTGGCCCTGTCACATAGCACAGAAGGGCTATCTTTGCCCTGTCACAGAAGACTGGGGGGTTAAGTTAGCTCTGTCACATAAGACTGGGAGGTGGTATGTGACCTGTCCCATAAGACTGGGTGGTTATGCGAGTTCTGTCACATAGGACTGGGTGTTTTTTTGGCTCTGTCACAAAGCATAGTATGGCTAACTTTGCCCTGTCACATAAGACAGGGGGGTTAAGTTAGCTCTGTCCCAGATGACTGGGACGTGGTATGTGACCTGTAAAATAAGACTGGGTGGTTATGTGAGTCCTGTCACATAGGACTGGTTGGTTTATTTGGCCATGTCACATAGCACAGAATGGCTATCTTTGCCCTGTCACATAAGATTGGGTGTTAAGTTTGCTCTGTCACATAAGACTGGGAGGCGGTATTTGACCTGTCACATAAAACTGGGTGGTCAAGTGACTCCTGTCACATAGGACTGGGAGGTTTATTTGGCCCTGTCACATAGCATAGAATGGCTAACTTTGCCCTTTCATGTAAGACAGGAGGGTTAAGTTAGCTCTGTCACATAAGACTGGGAGGTGGTATGTGACCTGTCACATAAGACTGGGTGGTCATGTGAGTCCTGTCACATAAGACTGGGTGGTTTATTTGGCCCTGTCACATAGCACAGAATGGCTATATTTGCCCTGTCACATAAGACTGGGGGGTTAAGTTGGCTCTGTAACATAAGACTGGGAGGTGGTATGTGACCTGTCACATAAGCCTGGGTGGTTATGTGAGTCCTGTCACATAGGACTGGGTGGTTTATTTGGCCCTGTCACACAGCATAGCAGGGCTAACTTTGCCCTGTCACATAAGACAGGGGGGTTAAGTTAGCTCTGTCACATAAGACTGGGAGGTGGTATGTGACCTGTCACATAAGACTGGGTGGTTATGTGAGTCCTGTCAAATAAGACTGGGTGGTTTATTTGGCCCTGTCACATAGCAAAGAATGGCTAACTTTGCCCTGTCACATAAGACAGGGGGGTTAAGTTAGCTCTGTCACATATGACTGGGAGGTGGTATGTGACCTGTCACATAAGACTGGGTGGTCATGTGAGTCCTGTCACATAAGACTGGGTGGTTTATTTGGCCCTGTCACATAGCACAGAATGGCTATCTTTGCCCTGTCACATAAGACTGGGGGGTTAAGTTAGCTCTGTCACATAAGACTGGGAGGTGATATGTGACCTGTCACATAAGACTGGGTGGTTATGTGAGTCCTGTCACATAGGACTGGGTGGTTTATTTGGCCCTGTCACATAGCATAGAATGGCTAAATTTGCCCTGTCACATTAGACAGTGGGGTTAAGTTAGCTCTGTCACATAAGACTGGGAGGTGGTATGTGACCTGTCACATAAGACTAGGTGGTCATGTGAGTCCTGTCACATAGAACTGGGTGGTTTGTTTTGCCCGGTCACATAGCACAGAATGGCTATCTTTGCCCTGTCACATAAGACTGGGGGTTAAGTTAGCTCTGTCACATAAGACTGGAAGGTGGTATGTGACCTGTCACATAAGACTGGGTGGTTATGTGAGTCCTGTCACATAGGACTGGGTGGTTTATTTGGCCCTGTCACATAGCACAGAATGGCTATCTTTGCCCCTGTCACATAAGACAGGGGGGTTGAGTTAGCTCTGTCACATAAGACTGGGAGGTGGTATGTGACCTGTCACATACGACTGGGTGGTTATGCGAGTCCTGTCACATAAGACTGGGTGGTTTATTTGGCCCTGTCATATAGCACAGAATGGCTAACTTAGCCTTGTCACATAAGACAGGGGGGTAAGTTAGCTCTGTCACATAAGACTGGGAGGTGGTATGTGACCTGTCACATAAGACTGGGCTGGTTATGCGAGTTCCTGTCACATAGGACTGGGTGTTTTTTTGGCTCTGTCACATAGCAAAGAATGGCTAACTTTGCCCTGTCACATAAGACAGGGGGTGTTAAGTTAGCTCTGTCACATATGACTGGGACGTGGTATGTGACCTGTAAAATAAGACTGGGTGGTTATGTGAGTCCTGTCACATAGGACTGGGTGGTTTATTTGGCCATGTCACATAGCACAGAATGGCTATCTTTGCCCTGTCACATAAGACAGGGGGGTTAAGTTAGCTCTGTCACACATGACTTGGGACGTGGTATGTGACCTGTAAATAAGACTGGGGGGTTTATTTGGCCCTGTCATATAGCACAGAATGGCTAACTTAGCCTTGTTACATAAGACAGGGGGTAAAGTTAGCTCTGTCCCATAAGACTGGGAGGTGGTATGTGACCTGTCACATAAGACTGGGTGGTTATGTGAGTCCAGTCACATAGGACTGGGAGGTTTATTTGGCCCTGTCACATAGCACAGAAGGGCTATCTTTGCCCTGTCACAAAGACTCTGGGGGGTTAAGTTAGCTCTGTCACATATGACTGGGAGCTGGTATGTGACCTGTCACATAAGACTGGGTGGTTATGTGAGTCCTGTCACATAGGACTGGGTGGTTTATTTGGCCCGGTCACATAGCAAAGAATGGCTATCTTTGCCCTGTCACATAAGACTGGGGGGTTTATTTGGCCCTGTCATATAGCACAGAATGGCTAACTTAGCCTTGTTACATAAGACAGGGGGTAAAGTTAGCTCTGTCACATAAGACTGGGAGGTGGTATGTGACCTGTCACATAAGACTGGGTGGTTATGTGAGTCCAGTCACATAGGACTGGGAGGTTTATTTGGCCCTGTCACATAGCACAGAATGGCTATCTTTGCCCTGTCACAAAAGACTCTGGGGGGTTAAGTTAGCTCTGTCACATAAGACTGGGAGGTGGTATGTGACCTGTCTTATAAGACTGTGTGGTTATGTGAGTCCTGTCACATAGGACTGGGTGGTTTATTTGGCCCTGTCACATAGCATAGAATGGCTAAATTTGCCCTGTCACATAAGACAGGGGGTTAACTTAGCTCTGTCACGTAAGACTGGGAGGTGGTATGTGACCTGTCACATAAGACTGGGTGGTTATGTGAGTCCTGTCACATAGGACTGGGTGGTTTATTTGGCCCTGTCACATAGCACAGAATGGCTATCTTTGCCCTGTCACATAAGACTGGGGGGTTAAGTTAGCTCTGTCACATAACACTGGGAGTTGCTTTGTGACCTGTCACATAAGACTGGGTGGTTATGTGAGTCCTGTCACATAGGACTGGGGTGTTTATTTTGCCCTGTCACATAGCACAGAATGGCTAACTTTGCCTTGTCACATTAGACTGGGGGTTAAGTTAGCTATGTCACATAAGACTGGGAGGTGGTATGTGACCTGTCACATAAGACTGGGTGGTCATGTGAGTCCTGTAGCATAAGAGTGGGTGGTTTATTTGGCACTGTCACATAGCACAGAATGGCTATATTTGGTCTGTCACATAAGACTGGGGGGTTAAGTTAGCTCTGTAACATAAGACTGGGAGGTGGTATGTGACCTGTCACATAAGACTGGGTGGTTATGTGAGTCCTGTCAAATAAGACTGGGTGGTTTATTTGGCCCTGTCACATAGCAAAGAATGGCTAACTTTGCCCTGTCACATAAGACTGGGGGGTTAAGTTAGCTCTGTCACATAAGACTGGGAGGTGGTATGTGACCTGTCACATAAGACTGGGTGGTTATGTGAGTCCTGTCACATAAGACTGGGAGGTTTATTTGGCCCATTCACATAGCACATAATAGCTAACTTTGCCCTGTCACATCAGACAGGGGGGCTAAGTTAGCTCTGTCACATAAGAATGGGAGGTGGTATGTGACCTGTCACATAAGACTGGGTGGTTATGTGAGTCCTGTCACATAGGACTGGGTGGTTTATTTGGCCCTGACACATAGCACAGAATGGCTATCTTTGCCCTGTCACATAAGACTGGGGGGTTAAGTTAGCTCTGTCACATAAGACTGGGAGGTGGTATGTGACCTGTCACATAAGACTGGGTGGTTATGTGAGTCCTGTCACATAGGACTGGTTGGTTTTTTTGACCCTGTCACATAGCACAGAATGGCTAACTTTGCCCTGTCACATAAGACAGTGGGATTAAGTTAGCTCTGTCACATAAGACTGGGAGGTGGTATGTGACCTGTCACATAAGACTGGGTGGTTATGTGAGTCCTGTCACATAAGACTGGGTGGTTTATTTGGCCCTGTCACATAGCACAGAATGGCTATCTTTGCCCCTGTCACATAAGACAGGGGGGTTAAGTTAGCTCTGTCACATAAGACTGGGAGGTGGTATGTGACCTGTCACATAAGACTGGGTGGTTATGTGAGTCCTGTCACATAGGACTGGGTGGTTTATTTGGCTCTGTCACATAGCACAGAATGGCTAACTTTGCCCTGTCACATAAGACAGGGGGGTTAAGTTAGCTCTGTCACATATGACTGGGAGCTGGTATGTGACCTGTCACATAAGACGGGGTGGTTATGTGAGTCCTGTCACATAGGACTGGGTGGTTTATTTGGCCCTGTCACATAGCAAAGAATGGCTATCTTGCCCTGTCACATAAGACTGGGGGGTTTATTTGGCCCTGTCATATAGCACAGAATGGCTAACTTAGCCTTGTTACATAAGACAGGGGGTAAAGTTAGCCCTGTCACATAAGACTGGGAGGTGGTATGTGACCTGTCCATAGGACTGTGTGTTTTTTGGCTCTGTCACATAGCAAAGAATGGCTAACTTTGCCCTGTCACATAAGACAGGTGGGGTTTAAGTTAGCTTGTCACATATGACTGGGAGCTGGTATGTGACCTGTCACATAAGACTGGGTGGTTATGTGAGTCCTGTCACATAGGACTGGGTGGTTTATTGGCCCTGTCAATAGCAAAGATGGCTATCTTGCCTGTCACATAAGACTGGGGGGTTTATTTGGCCCTGTCATATAGCACAGAATGGCTAACTTAGCCTTGTTACATAAGACAGGGGGTAAAGTTAGCCCTGTCACATAAGACTGGGAGGTGGTATGTGACCTGTCACATAAGACTGGGTGGTTATGTGAGTCCTGTCACATAGGACTGGGTGGTTTATTTGGCCCTGTCACATAGCACAGAATGGCTATATTTGCCCTGTCACATAAGACTGGCGGGTTAAGTTAGCTCTGTCACATAAGACTGGGAGGTGGTATGTGACCTGTCACATAAGACTGGGTGGTTATGTGAGTCCTGTCACATAGGACTGGGTGGTTTATTTGGCCCTGTCACATAGGACAGAATGGCTATCTTTGCCCCTGTCACATAAGACAGGGGGGTTGAGTTAGCTCTGTCACATAAGACTGGGAGCTGGTATGTGACCTGTCACATACGACTGGGTGGTTATGCGAGTCCTGTCACATAAGACTGGGTGGTTTATTTGGCCCTGTCATATAGCACAGAATGGCTAACTTAGCCTTGTCACATAAGACAGGGGGGTAAAGTTAGCTCTGTCACATAAGACTGGGAGGTGGTATGTGACCTGTCACATAAGACTGGGTGGTTATGCGTGTTCTGTCACATAGGACTGGGTGTTTTTTTGGCTCTGTCACATAGCAAAGAATGGCTAACTTTGCCCTGTCACATAAGACAGGGGGGGGTTAAGTTAGCTCTGTCACATATGACTGGGAGCTGGTATGTGACCTGTCACATAAGACTGGGTGGTTATGTGAGTCCTGTCACATAGGACTGGGTGGTTTATTTGGCCCTGTCACATAGCAAAGAATGGCTATCTTTGCCCTGTCACATAAGACTGGGGGGTTTATTTGGCCCTGTCACATAGCACAGAATGGCTTTCTTTGCCCTGTCACATAAGACTGGGGGGTTAAGTTAGCTCTGTCACATAAGACTGGGAGGTGGTATGTGACCTGTCACATAAGACTGGGTGGTTATGTGAGTCCTGTCACATAGGACTGGGTGGTTTATTTGGCCCTGTCACATAGCACAGAAGGGCTATCTTTGCCCTGTCACAGAAGACTGGGGGGTTAAGTTAGCTCTGTCACATAAGACTGGGAGGTGGTATGTGACCTGTCCCATAAGACTGGGTGGTTATGCGAGTTCTGTCACATAGGACTGGGTGTTTTTTTGGCTCTGTCACAAAGCATAGTATGGCTAACTTTGCCCTGTCACATAAGACAGGGGGGTTAAGTTAGCTCTGTCACACATGACTGGGACGAAGTATGTGACCTGTAACATAAGACTGGGTGGTTATGTGAGTCCTGTCACATAGGACTGGGTGGTTTATTTGGCCCTGACACATAGCACAGAATGGCTATCTTTGCCCTGTCACATAAGACTGGGGGGTTAAGTTAGCTCTGTCACATAAACTGGGAGGTGGTATGTGACCTGTCACATAAGACTGGGTGGTTATGTGAGTCCTGTCACATAGGACTGGTTGGTCTTTTTTGACACTGTCACATAGCACAGAATGTCTAACTTTGCCCTGTCACATAAGACAGTGGGATTAAGTTAGCTCTGTCACATAAGACTGGGAGGTGGTATGTGACCTGTCACATAAGACTGGGTGGTTATGCGAGTTCTGTCACATAGGACTGGGTGTTTTTTGGCTCTGTCACAAAGCATAGTATGGCTAACTTTGCCCTGTCACATAAGACAGGGGGGTTAAGTTAGCTCTGTCACACATGACTGGGACGAAGTATGTGACCTGTAACATAAGACTGGGTGGTTACGTGAGTCCTGTCACATAGGACTGGGTGGTTTATTTGGCCCTGACACATAGCACAGAATGGCTATCTTTGCCCTGTCACATAAGACTGGGGGCTTAAGTTAGCTCTGTCACATAAACTGGGAGGTGGTATGTGACCTGTCACATAAGACTGGGTGGTTATGTGAGTCCTGTCACATAGGACTGGTTGGTATTTTTTGACACTGTCACATAGCACAGAATGGCTAACTTTGCCCTGTCACATAAGACAGTGGGATTAAGTTAGCTCTGTCACATAAGACTGGGAGGTGGTATGTGACCTGTCACATAAGACTGGGTGGTCATGTGAGTCCTGTCACATAAGACTGGGTGGATTATTTGGCCCTGTCACATAGCACAGAATGGCTATCTTTGCCCTGTCACATAAGACTGGGGGGTTAAGTTAGCTCTGTCACATAAGACTGGGAGGTGGTATGTGACCTGTCACATAAGACTGGGTGGTTATGTGAGTCCTGTCACATAGGACTGGGTGGTTTATTTGGCCCTGTCACATAGGACAGAATGGCTATCTTTGCCCCTGTCACATAAGACAGGGGGGTTGAGTTAGCTCTGTCACATAAGACTGGGAGCTGGTATGTGACCTGTCACATACGACTGGGTGGTTATGCGAGTCCTGTCACATAAGACTGGGTGGTTTATTTGGCCCTGTCATATAGCACAGAATGGCTAACTTAGCCTTGTCACATAAGACAGGGGGGTAAAGTTAGCTCTGTCACATAAGACTGGGAGGTGGTATGTGACCTGTCACATAAGACTGGGTGGTTATGCGTGTTCTGTCACATAGGACTGGGTGTTTTTTGGCTCTGTCACATAGCAAAGAATGGCTAACTTTGCCCTGTCACATAAGACAGGGGGGGTTAAGTTAGCTCTGTCACATATGACTGGGAGCTGGTATGTGACCTGTCACATAAGACTGGGTGGTTATGTGAGTCCTGTCACATAGGACTGGGTGGTTTATTTGGCCCTGTCACATAGCAAAGAATGGCTATCTTTGCCCTGTCACATAAGACTGGGGGTTTATTTGGCCCTGTCATATAGCACAGAATGGCTAACTTAGCCTTGTTACATAAGGACAGGGGTTGTAAAGTTAGCTCTGTCACATAAGACTGTGAGGTGGTATGTGACCTGTCCCTTAAGACTGGGTGGTTATGTGAGTCCTGTCACATAGGACTGGGTGGTTTATTTGGCCCTGTCACATAGCACAGAATGGCTATCTTTGCCCTGTCACATAAGACTGGGGGTTAAGTTAGCTCTGTCACATAAGACTGGGAGGTGGTATGTGACCTGTCACATAAGACTGGGTGGTTATGTGAGTCCTGTCACATAGGACTGGGTGGTTTATTTGGCCCTGTCACATAGCACAGAATGGCTATCTTTGCCCTGTCACAGAAGACTGGGGGGTTAAGTTAGCTCTGTCACATAAGACTGGGAGGTGGTATGTGACCTGTCCCATAAGACTGGGTGGTTATGCGAGTTCTGTCACATAGGACTGGGTGTTTTTTTGGCTCTGTCACAAAGCATAGTATGGCTAACTTTGCCCTGTCACATAAGACAGGGGGGTTAAGTTAGCTCTGTCCACATAGACTGGGACGTGGTATGTGACCTGTAACATAAGACTGGGTGGTTATGTGAGTCCTGTCACATAGGACTGGGTGGTTTATTTGGCCATGTCACATAGCACAGAATGGCTATCTTTGCCCTGTCACATAAGACTTGGGGGTTAAGTTTAGCTCTGTCACATAAGACTGGGAGGTGGTATGTGACCTGTCACATAAGACTGGGTGGTCATGTGAGCTCCTGTCACATAGGACTGGGTAGGTTTATTTGGCCCTGTCACATAGCATAGAATGGCTAACTTTGCCCTGTCACATAAGACAGGGGGTTAAGTTAGCTCTGTCACATAAGACTGGGAGGTGGTATGTGACCTGTCACATAAGACTGGGTGGTCATGTGAGTCCTGTCACATAAGACTGGGTGGTTTATTTGGCCCTGTCACATAGCACAGAATGGCTATCTTTGCCCTGTCACATAAGACTGGGGGTTAAGTTAGCTCTGTCACATAAGACTGGGAGGTGGTATGTGACCTGTCACATAAGACTGGGTGGTTATGTGAGTCCTGTCACATAGGACTGGGTGGTTTATTTGGCCCTGTCACATAGCACAGAAGGCTAACTTTGCCCTGTCACATAAGACATGGGGGGTTAAGTTAGCTCTGTCACATAAGACTGGGAGGTGGTATGTGACCTGTCACATAAGACTGGGTGGTTATGTGAGTCCTGTCACATAGGACTGGGTGGTTTATTTGGCCCTGTCACATAGCACAGAATGGCTAACTTTGCCCTGTCACATAAGACAGGGGGGTTAAGTTAGCTCTGTCACATAAGACTGGGAGGTGGTATGTGACCTGTCACATAAGACTGGGTGGTCATGTGAGTCCTGTCACATAAGACTGGGTGGTTTATTTGGCCCTGTCACATAGCACAGAATGGCTATCTTTGCCCTGTCACATAAGACTGGGGGGTTAAGTTAGCTCTGTCACATAAGACTGGGAGGTGATATGTGACCTGTCACATAAGACTGGGTGGTTATGTGAGTCCTGTCACATAGGACTGGGTGGTTTATTTGGCCCTGTCACATAGCATAGAATGGCTAAATTTGCCCTGTCACATTAGACAGTGGGGTTAAGTTAGCTCTGTCACATAAGACTGGGAGGTGGTATGTGACCTGTCACATAAGACTAGGGTGGTCATGTGAGTCCTGTCACATAGAACCTGGGTTGGTTTGTTTTGCCCGGTCACATAGCACAGAATGGCTATCTTTGCCCTGTCACATAAGACTAGGGGGTTAAGTTAGCTCTGTCACATAAGACTGGGAGGTGGTATGTGACCTGTCACATAAGACTGGGTGGTTATGTGAGTCCTGTCACATAGGACTGGGTGGTTTATTTGGCCCTGTCACATAGCACAGAATGGCTAACTTTGCCCTGTCACATAAGACGGGGGGTTAAGTTAGCTCTGTCACATAAGACTGGGAGGTGGTATGTGACCTGTCACATAAGACTGGGTGGTTATGTGAGTCCTGTCACATAAGACTGGGTGGTTATTTGGCCCTGTCACATAGCACAGAATGGCTATACTTTGCCCTGTCACATAGACATGGGGGGTTAAGTTAGCTCTGTCACATAGACTGGGAGGTGGTATGTGACCTGTCACATAAGACTGGGTGGTTATGTGAGTCCTGTCACATAAGACTGGGTGGTTATTTGGCCCTGTCACATAGCAAAGAATGGCTAACTTTGCCCTGTCACATAAGACTGGGGGGTTAAGTTAGCTCTGTCAATAAGACTGGGAGGTGGTATGTGACCTGTCACATAAGACTGGGTGGTATGTGAGTCCTGTCACATAGGACTGGGTGGTTTATTTGGCCCTGTCACATAGCACAGAAGGGATAACTTTGCCCTGTCAAATAAGACTGGCGGGTTAAGTTAGCTCTGTCACATAAGACTGTGGAGGTGGTATGTGGACCTGTCACATACGACTGGGGTGTATGTGAGTCCTGTCACATAGGACTGGGTGGTTATTTGGCCCTGTCACATAGCACAGAATGGCTATCTTTGCCCTGTCACATAAGACTGGGGGGGTTAGTTAGCTCTGTCACATAAGACTGGGAGGTGGTATGTGACCTGTCACATAAGGACTGGGTGGTTATGTGAGTCCTGTCACATAGGACTGGTGGTTTTTGGCCCTGTCACATAGCACGAATGGCTAACTTTGCCCTGTCACATAAGACAGTGGGTTAAGTTAGCTCTGTCA
>RXXH01000295.1:0-25884 GCA_007844125.1 Sinonovacula constricta | reverse complement strand
AGCGTCTCATACAAAGTTAAAGGGACACAACCAGTGAATACATATCAGACTATACTTCTTTTAGTTAACGCCCATGTTTATATTTTGATCTAAATTAATATGCTTCACTTTGGAAATATCACTTTATATATGTATAATTTTTTCGACTTGTTGAATCAATACTTGTTTTGCTATAAGCATATACTTGCTTGAACGCAATAAGCATAATTGTTGATGTTGTTGTTATTTTCCCGTTTTGTCAATCACGTGCGCGTGTGTTAATACCAATTAAGTGGTGGCACTTTTATGACATTTTTAGCCGTTCGTTATGTTGATTTGTTTGATCCCTAGCGTGTTGACCGGAGGTGTTAATTGGTCTGTTCTTAAATCGATTTCCTCTAATAACGAAATGCTCCTTTAGTAAGTCTTTTAAGGATAATGAAGCCATTTAAATTCTCTCCTAATATCACTTCCACACATCGGCATGTACCTTGACGGCAGTATAGATACTGAAAAAAACCCATGGGGCAACAATGAAAAATGATATAAATTTAATCATTGCAAAATCAAGCATGTCAGCAGACACTCTCTGCACATGAGTGTTGTACCCGATGAAAAAGGCTTTACGTTAGGTAAAAGAAACATAAATTCGCAAAAACATATATAATACTATCAAAAAAGCTCAATACCTTTATAAAACTAGGGGCGATACCAAGCCATGTAGAAAGAGTTATAATATTTTCAGAGCACATTACTAAAAAGGTAATAAATAATGTTACTGAGTACATATTAACGCATAAATGCAGATATGGTGGTGGGACTCTAAGGTCAATATTTACTGCCACAATATAGTAAGTTTAGGATATCTTTTTATAACGCAGTTAAAGCTGAGAGCAAGCTACCTTGGTAAAGAATGCAAGTTCACCCATAGGAACTGGCCTTAATGTGACATAGATAAATCCTTTAACCCGTGCTGTTTTGGTTAAGGCAGCACACAATAGCAAAAGATTAGCTACAAAGAGCTCTATTATACACACAAGACTCGTTTCGGTAAATACAATGTCTTAACTTTTGTACCAGCGGAAAAGGCAGATTTAATAACAAATACAACACTTAAATATATTAAATACATTTAATCATCTACTAAATATATAGTATATACTTTATACTAAACGTAATGAATTACCAACCAAGGCTTAACTACTTACACCCTTGCCTTGTACTTTGTTCACTTTAAAACATCCTCGTAAACCCGTACGACTTAAAAATAATCCTATGGAGCGTCCGAACTAGCTGATTTCAAATTTGGCGGGAAGTGCAATTTGCAACTACTTCAAAGCGATACTACCAAGTAAGTCTTAGTTCCTGATTTAAATGTAGCTAAACGTAAAAATATGGAAAACTATACATACTCTGAATCCATGGAGTCTATTCTTCTAAATAAGCAAATAAATACACTAAAATCGCAACTTTTGGCGACGAGCAAAATTCCTATAATCTATTGAAACTAGTTTAATGAGGGTCAGCACATTCTTCCGGATTTTCTCTTGACCCCGCCATGTTTACCATGCATGGTTTAAAGGTTATTTGCATGAAGTATGGTCTAAATTGGGCCCTTTGTGGTTACCTAGTTAATATACCCGTTTAAAGATGGTATCCGACAGTTTGGACAAAACGATGTTCATTAAAATAATTGTTAACTGAACAGATCTAAAATAAATGTGTGTATTGATGTCACAAGCCTGCGTATACAGCGAACAATAACTCCAAAATTGCCATTTAATAATATTTCCTATCTGGGCTACGCTGCACAGTTAGCTACTTTTAACTATTTATTTATAGGTTTGAAAAGAATGAATATATTAGAATTGATTTACAAGTTTTACTGCCCTAAAATGGAGATAGTCTTTATAATTGTTTAAGTGTAAACTAAATTATGATTTTTCTGCATAAATTATGCCCAAATACCCCTCATAGAGCTTAGATATCGTTACATATATTTGACATAGGCGTGTCGGATACCACATTTAAAAAAATAATGAAATATATTTTTTTTCTTTTAAAGGTGGTATCCGATATCCGTTTCAAGTTGATTTCTTATGTATTTATTTAGTATTTTATGATATGATAGGTGTGATAGCTGGTTTATGTCGGGTGCCTTGCTATTTACGGTGCCTTTATGAGTCCTCCGTTTATTCAGCTACCCTCCATCTATTTGTCTTAATTTTGTACGGTGATTAGCTATTCAGGTGTTTACGCTTAATGGGTTTTGTGTTAATAATCATCCGATTTCATGTCCACTTATAGTTAAAAAAAGTTCCAGCTCTTAACAGGAGTAGAAAACATTTCAATGGTGAACATTTTAAGAAAAAAAAATGATAGAGGTATAATGCCTTTTAACAAAGAGCCGTCATAATCTTCCCGCCAAATAAGGATGGGATGGGATAAGCCGGCATTTTGCCGATACTGCGCAGCGACATTTATATCATTATAGCACAGGGGCACTTATGAGGTGCCCAAGGACTGAACCCGGTCGGTCAAATTTACTGACACCGACGAGTCAGGCGTAATGCTGTCCCCTTAGCCCCGAGCGTTAGGAGGGAAGCCACTACTACCAATTTTACAGTCTTTGGTTCGACCCACGACCTCCCGATCCGCAAGCCAACGCTTAACCAAATAGGGGTTCAGCCAATCACAAATTGGTTGACTAGGAGTGTTTAGATTTTAAAGAGATTTCACCTCATCACGTTTCTTGTGGGTTTGGAAACTTAAGTTATTGTTTGATTTGGATATGATGTCGGATGGACATTGTATTATTTAAGTTTATGTGGTGTTATCCTATATTATTAATTTAATATTTAATGACATTTATTTCTTCTAAAAAATTTAAGAGCGCGTTTTTATTACTTCTGTTTTGTGGGTGGGGAGGGGTGGGGGGAGGGGTGGGGGTGGGGGGCTATATTTTCTTTACCTTAATAGCTGGATCCGAGTATGAGTCTAGTAAATATTCAAGCATAGGCTATATTGTGATGGTGAAGTTTGACCTTTGAGTTCCAATCTCCGTATTCATATTAGAGATTTTGCTTAATTTTAATCTATATATTTCTTTGACTAGTTCTTGTCTTTTATTTTCGTAAATTGTCTAAAATGCTTGTAAAGAACTAAGAGAGCCGGGGTAACTATTTATTGTTGATCGGCAATTGTGTTCTATTTGAGTACATTTTATTGGTTATAATTTACAGTTCGCATCTAAATATATAATGCCTAGTGTCTAGTTTTATTTTGGCGTTATTCAATCATAATAACTCCAGCTCCTATAACATGTTTGTTTGTATCCTTGCTGCGTCTTTGTTTGAATGTTAATTGATTTGATCCCTGCATGGATCGGATTAAGTGGAGGTGTTTATTTGTCGGCTGTTAGTCCAATTTTATCTCATAATAAAATAATGATCATTTGTGAGTAGGGTTCTATAAATTGGCTTGGTTATTCTCATACCGTCTTAAATATCTTTATTTGTGCTTAATGGGTTTCTTATTCTAATTAAGCAGGCCAGGTACTTTAAGCTGTGTATTTCTTTTTGATATGTTATATAGAATGATCTCCTATCGCTGCATGTATGTGTTCTGTGCGGGAGTAATGGCCTTCCTCTAATATTATTTTGAAAGCTCTCTTTTGAAATCTATGTAGTTTGTCAAGTAATGTTTATTTCGATCGACCAATATGCTACTAACCTTACCGAATTTTAAATTTAATTAGTCCTTTAAATAGGGGTGAGTATAAGACAGTATCGTGTTTCTGGTGTTATTTATTCTCTTGCAGCAAGCCCAATTTATGCAGGTATCCATGTTCTTTGCGTAGTTCTGTATTAAGATTGTTTGAATGAGTTAATATGAATTTGGCAATAACCTATGTTTAGTGTTGTATTATAAATATAAAATTTCATATTTGCGTAATTCAATCCTGCTCCTTATTATATTTCCTAACGTGCACAAGACAATTACAACATATTTTAGCGACTGTCTTTACTTATTTTTTATTACATTGAATGTTGGTGTGCATTTGTAACAAGGACAAAAACATGGATATGGATATTTTAAATGCATGCATTGTTTGTTTCGTGACAGTGGAATTAAAATTGTAGGCACTATAAAGAAAATAATGGACAGCAGACTAGAAAACGACATAAATAATTTAAATATACAACAACAATATGCATGAGATAGAAGCAGGTATTAACAATTTGCTTCGTATCTGCCACACGCATTCTCCTGAATTAAGACGGTCATGTCTACATAAAACAATCTTGCTGATGGCCTTCTCAACATGATGGGTTGTCCTTCCCAATGCAATAGAACTAAGTCCTGATTTTTTTTGTAGCACGATGATTAAATATTTTCTAATTAAATTGCTATTTTCTTCTTGTGAGATATAGAGAGAAAATGTATCTACGACAATATCGCACTACCTCATTAATTAGTGCTAATAGAATGTTTAAATGGACATTATTTTATACAGATCAAGTGGAAAAGAATGCTTTAAAATGGAGTTCACAAATTTCTAATTTATGTTAATCAACTGTCTACTGTCAAATGAGTGTTTATGTCTAGCAGCAACGTTTTCAGTACAATACGATTCTTTATAAATCTATTGAATGTTTTAAGATTTTGAAAGAAACTAATGGGGAAAGAATGTTCATAATTGTCCTTGTCTTTATTGCTAGGCATTACCAAAAACAGTATAATGTACTGCAATGACAAAACTACATAACTTGTTATTAGGGCGTGCACCATGTTTAGTGAGGCTAATTAGTTTTGTGATATAATGGAGAGGATAATCAAGCAAAACCTCACTCACACAAGAACATCCATAAATACTTATTATACACGATGCTAGTTACTAGTATTGATATGTTTTCATTGTAATTTGATAATATATCTCTTAAGCCAGACTGACTTTTTTTCGGCGTCTTAAGGAACCTGATTTTTTTTTAACACTACAACGGCAATACGTACTTTATAGAATAGTTAGAATTGAATGTAAACTTCAGAAAACACAGTGTTTAAAGACATGTTTTAGCTTTTGCAATTTCGAATGGACAGGTATAAATATAACATCAAAAGATAAGAGGAGTATTCACGTATGTATGTACAAAATACAACTCACTGATATTAATCTTTTTTTTTTTTGTAAAACGCTGCTGGTCTGTTAATCATCTTTATTGCAGGAAATGACACAATTTGCCTTCTAGATGTCAAGACTCTTCCTATGGGAGCAGACCCTCTACCAATAGCTTTCAAGTTGACATCCACCCTCATCATATGAAAGCAATATAATCATAGATTATCTTTGCCGTGGAAAATGTAAACAGTATTGAATAATGGAAAACGTTTTAGCAGCCTCTAAAATGCAAGGGTTCTATGGATCTGCTGCATTGCAAAGCTTGTTTTAGGGGAGCATGCCTTCCAGACCCATCTAACACTGTAAGCATCTCTAGTGTTCTCTCCATTAGGACCCCTCTGAATAATCCTGGATCCGCCCCTGTACTTGCTTTACATAATTTGGCGCATGTAGTATGCAAAAAAGTTATCGAAATTACAAGTATTTTTTTTTAAATATAGTATTGACAAGTTAACAAAAAGCAAACTTAAAAGTTGTAGAAAATAATGCATAAATGTTACTGAATCTATAAGAGCAATTTGTATTGTTATGCTTATAAAACCATTCTTCTGATTGGCCTATGCTGCATATTTTCTTTGAGCAAGTAGTCCACTAAATACAGCAGAATATCTCTTGAGCAAGTCTGGTTGAATGACACATGAAGTCTCTACTGTAGTAAAAAACAAAACGGTGTGTGTGTATGTATGTTACAAATATTGGTACGAATTTTGCTTGGCTCGATATTGTTGGGTACGAAAGGTTCCGTCAGTGGTAGTATCTGGAAATCAGACCACATTTGCAGTGGTTTATGTGAACTAAGGGGCATAACTGCATAAGTTATGTAAAATAGGATCAACGTTTTTCAACGAATGATGGCGTGCAAAGTGAAAGTAGAATTATTGTGTCTCTAAAAATACGATCAAATATAGTGTGTATGTGAGTTAGTTACACACAAATCATCAAACTACCATATAATTAACATCCTTACATATGTATTATTCGTTTTAAGCTTACCTTTTTGTTAATACATAGTACGGTTTAAATTCATAGTCGGCATTTTAGAAGTCCTTTAAAATTAGGTCTTCCATGTACTGGATAATTTGACTTTATGAAAAAAAATGACAACGAGGCGGAAAACTCTCAAGTTGCTAGTCATAAAATTTGATGTAACTTTAACCTTAAATCCAGGATACATCAGGATACAAACCTCGAAAACCTTCACCGTGATAATTTTTCTTTTGAAAAATTGAGAACACTTTCCTTATTTCGGTGTCATAAATGAACAAATGCCAGCGAAATCTAATCTTACAGAGATAACAAAGAAGATATTCTAATGACATTTGCAATCTGTTCACATCGCCACTCATTGTAACCTGCCCTAAGGTAGGCCTACTTGCTTTGGTAGTGAAACTTTCAGCGAAATAATAAATTATGTATACCTTGACTTATCGAAATGTTTCGGTTGTTTGTATAATAGTGTACAAATATACGTGAAGCAGATGCAAATGTTGGTATGCCGACGCAAAAATGCGTTGTTTGGACCATCGTAGTCATTGCTGACCAGTATACATTTAGTTTATTACATAAGAGAATTATTATCTTAAATCTTGGATGTTCATTCATTATGTCAGTTTAATATCCCATGATACTATCCTTCTTGACAAGTAAGTTTGAAAAGTAGAGTCACGCTAGTGCAAGCTAACAAAATATATATATTTACATGTAACGTCACACCAATACTGTGAATGAACTGCCTTGTATTTGGCGCGAAGCTGATCAGATAGATATAAAGATAGGTAGGTAGGTAGATAAGTAGGTAGATAAGTAGGTAGGTAGGTAGGTAGGTAGGTAGGTAGGTAGGTAGGAAGGTAGGAAGGTAGGCAGGTAGGTAGGTAGGTAGGCAGGTAGGCAGGTAGGCAGTAATGCAGACAGGCAGACAGGTGGGCAGGTAGGCAGGCAGGTAGGCAGGTAGGTAGGTAGGTAGATACAGAGACAGATACAGAGATAGATAGTCAGATAGATAGTCAGATAGATAGATAGATAGATAGATAGATAGATAGATAGATAGATAGATAGATGATAGATAGAAAGATAGATAGATAGATAGATAGATAGATAGATAGATAGATAGATAGATAGATAGATAGATAGATAGATAGATAGATAGATAGATAGATAGAGAAATGCAGAAATGCAGAGAGAGAGACACACACGCATACACAGACAGACAGACAGACAGACAGACAGACAGACAGACAGACAGACTGAATGACAGAAAGATATATAGATAGATATGATTAGCTTTGCGCTAAAACAAAGCACGTATACTGGTTTACGTTCTCCTTCCGTATAACACTATCTGTACTTGTCTAGTTATCTACATAATTCACCCTTTCGCGAGTCTAAAGATAGAGTTTAAGCTCCGCCCCCTTGCCCACAAACAACCTGTTGTAAAGAGACAGGTCTTACAGATAATCTTACAGATTCGCGAAAATACTTAAATTTGATATCTGCCAAATGCAAAGAGCTTGTGGTGGAGATGTTTAGATGAAGATTAAGACAGTTTCACGCAATGATCCATTTATGACACATAATTATGACAGAAAACTGTTGCTGGCTACAGCGAGATTTTGCTTTTCAATGCAGAAATGAACAAGCCTCATCCAATAAACTAAATTAAGATGCAAACAAGGAAGCAATTACAGCAACGTGCGATTCCTTGCAAACCACAAAAAAAAACAACCCTGTTGCTATTAAATTAAACCAAGGGCTTAAACAGATTTAAACTGATCGCTTGTCAAAATCATTGTTTGTGGGAAAATGTCAGCGTAACGTAGGTAAAGGGTCAATCAACGCGATGTGATTGGCTAACTCCAGGCTAATACACAATGTGTAATATCTATTTTCAGATCTCGCGGAAAGGTGAATTGTCTACCTACATACCTACGTATCTAAGTAAGTATCTGACTTACTTTACATTAATTCGCAATTTGAAAACAATTGTCTGGCTTTATCGAAATATGTGCTGAAATTATTGCGTAATGATGTTATTTTATATCAGTCTTTAACTTGTTAAATTGTTAAAAACATTCAGACATTGCACACAGTACTAAAACGAATATTTGTAAAGAACGAGAAGCAGGTATATTACCAGAGATTACCACAGATTACATGGTTTCACAGCTTTTTACGCAAAGAGACTGTCTCTTTAGTTATCGAGGTTGTGCAGGCTAGTTATGACATAAAAGACTCGTCAGAAACGACGGTCAGCTAATTGGTTGTTTGTTTGGTTTCATGACGGGGAAGACGTAGTCCGTATTTCGAAGTCATTTGTACCACAAAGGCAACATAGGCTGTTCAGAAATAATGTGATACGGCAAGACTATCATCCGTCATAAATAGGTTATTCTGTCATATGCTGTACCATTTTTTATCTTATTATTTTTTTTTTATTTCAAAGTTTGTTTTCGGTAAATAGTTCAATCTCTCATTAGAAAAAAAAAACTCCTACTCACTAAATAACTAGTTTTATAATGTTATGCGCCAGAACATACATATACTGCACAACGTACCGCTGGTTTCGTGCCATGATTTAATTTGTGATGATCTAGACACGGAATGTTCGGGAACATTTTCGTTTTACCTTTTTCTCAGGTATAGCTATAATGTAACTATTTAAAATATACATTAATTGTAATTTCCTGTTTATTTAAAAATAAACATAACATTATAAATAACTTATAAAATATCAAATCGTTAGCTTCTTAAATTTCTTAAAACAAGGTTTCTATTGGAAACAGCATTAATACTGTACATAAATTGCTAACTTTTGTTGCTAGGACTACCTCATTTACCTTTATATGGTAATGTTGTTGGATGACTTTTCTTAAGTATCAATTAAGTTGTCATTGCAATTATATCTTTCCTCTTGTTTCACAATAGTAAATCTACAAATCATTAAATCACTGTGTCCATGACATTACCCCAAGACCCCGATACAGTCCCAAGTGTATTTATGAAGTTTACTATAGACAAGAGAACTAAAAACTAAAATTATTTCATGAGGTAATATTGTCAGGTTGTACTCACCCTACGTGTTTCTATTTAATCTGAAATTAGGTTCGTATGTGCTGTCTGAATAACACGTACATTAAGATATACACGAATAAAGCAACCAAACAATAGATGTTCTAATCATTATACCGGCGGCTGGTACGTCTTTTAGATGCAAGGGGAGATTGTGGTAGGTATTGATGATGAATGTTCAAGCCTAAATAAATGAGTTTATTTTAGTGTCTGAAACAATACAAGTTACTTGGTCATTTTGCAGATGTCAACCACATATCTTGATTACACAATGTTTATAATTAACAATTGTACTCTCTAGTTGATGTTTGGCGATGCCAAAACAGTTGGCGTTCGAAACGGTCGGACGATGCATCAAAGTCGCTAGTTACTGTTGCTGTATGGTCACATGCAACATATTCCTTGTTCGTTACAGTCATCTATTTTAGTGCCATTTAAATATTGTTAAATAGTTCACGTCCACGTCTGTAGTAAGTCCGATAAAATAATGTACACTTCTCTTCTGTGTTACAAAAGGCTCACGAGCAGATAAAGTTTTATTTTACTTTGTGAATAGCTGTAGAGCTAATATGGATCAATGCAATCGTAACAATTTCATCATTTGCCCAAAGAGGAGCACCTTGTAGAGTAGGTAGAGTTTCCGATGTGTTACCCACGCCTCTAGCCGAGTGACTTTGTGTCCCTGAAGACTTATATAGGCTTCTTTGTTGAGGATTTTAAGCTGACCTGTCATGAATTCGTGTTATAACTATCGATTTTTTTGTATATTCTTTTTTTTCGTTGCAGTAAACGCCAAACTAAAAAAATACCTTGTGCGGTTAAAAGCATACACTTGAACAAGTTCAGATGCTACGATTTCACGTCGGTAACGAGTCTCAAACACCTATGCTGTCGGATTTTAGCTATAATTTACCAATTTGCATGCAATTCATACTGGTTTGAAAGGACTCGATAGATTGACTGTTAGCGCCCCTTCTGCCCTTTAGACCAACGAATAAGATACCCCACGAGTCAGCTACTTTCTAAGAGAGAACAAAACATTATATAATAATCCTGAATAAGCTTAGATATCATAAGTTTTCTTATGAATTATAACAGTTTTTAATAAACGATTTAAATCATAAAGATAACATTCCATTTTATCGCACACAGGAAAACAGCCTTGCCATTCCCTTTCTTTGTTTTAAATTCTGTCAATATTTAAACAATATACATAACTAGGAATAAAATATGATTCTTCTCTTTCTTTCTTTTTTAAATGACAATATTTTAAACGGGCATTAGCAAAGCTTGACAGTCCGTAGCTGGATTAATAACATATGTTGTAAATTACATTGTATGGTAATCTTGATGAATCATGATTCAGTCAAAAAAGACAGTTTATACTAATAATGTAAATATTTTATAGATGCATGTAAAACATAGTTTTATCGCACCACCTTATATGTTTACCCTTTTAACACTTAACCTGTATGCACATAAACATACACACATATATTGATACCTTAAATAGTTGTTTACTAGTATAACTCATTTAGATCTTTACACCGATACAAACTTAATCACAGGAAGATATGCATTTATCAAAAAATAAAAGATACAAACATGTTTCGGCTTTACAAATTTAAATGCATGTTATTTAACAGTACTTAGATTGCTTTAATGGCGGGACTGGCGCAGGTAGTATCTTCTATGCAGTCATTATACCGTGCACATTCATTCACGTGACAGAGCAAGTAAGTTACAAGTACAGGTGTGGATATTTTTTCCGACGACTCTGGCATTTGTTTTCCTCGGTAGTCCTGCTATCATATGTAAGGAATGTTTCATTGAAAACCCAATGCATTTCGTGGAAATGCAAACGACAACTTAACGAAAAAACAAGGAAAAAGACTCATATTTGATTAAGTTACCTTATTGCGTCGACATAATAGAACGCGCGTAAGGCAACGAAATGACATATGCCAGAGGTTAATGACAGATATGTAAATGAGTGTCGAATTATGGTTACATGTTGGGCTTGTCTCAGATTATTGTCAATTTTTATCAGTCTCTTGTAAAAATCTTTTCATGACGCTCGGCATTTTAAATGAACATGTTTGGGAAAATACTGTTGGTACGACAAAATAATAATTGAAATCAAAGCAGGAATGGCGTGTTTAGATTCACGGTTTATTGGGAATGATGCAATGCGTAAAAATAAGCTATATAATAGCATGCAAAATGTTAAATAATATTAACATGAACATTCTGAAATAAAGAAAAATGTAATGTATGCATACACGCCATGTTAAAGTATGTGTATCTGTCCTGTGCTATCTCTATCGCTATATATATGTTGTTTGCATGTGTTAATATAGATATCACATACTTTATATGATATATAAAAACATATTTTTAGTTTTATGTTAAACAGACGTCAATAAGAGGCAGATACATGTGGTATAGAATGGTAAAGCATTGTATATATATATATATATGTTTTAAATATGTGTGTGGAACTTAAGTTGGTACTCACACTAATACATTTCGAATTAACAACTGAATACAGTAGCAAGTTTATAGCAAGAAAAACATGTTGACAAAACAGAAACAAAGGGACTCATATAAAAGCTTCAAATAAACACTTTGATTTGTAAGGTTGACCCAAGCAAAGTGTCTATATAGAAATACAATTAAGAAAACATTAGCTCTGTTTTAGGTAAATAGTGCATAATGTCTTCATCATCAACTCTCACTTTAGTATGAATAAAGTCGATTTTGAATACGTCCATTGTTGTAAGACAGTACTAATAAGAAAACACACTCACTGGAAGTGATTATTCCTTATAAATCGATAAATAAGGATGAAGGTGATGTCAGTTTAAAATAGATACCGACGCCAGAGACGGTAACCCTGTTGATGCTATAACGTGTTCTTAAAAGTAGGTGATAGCGTGTTTGTTTGTTTTTATGGTGTTTTTGTGTGTTGTTTATGTTATATTTGTGTGTTTAAAACAGCTAACTGTACAGAGTGGCTCATATTGGAGATATAATTTGGATTGACAAGTGAGTTTTTATGCCGACTTTTCAAATAGACGTAGAAAATTAATAAACATCATTTTTTTGCGGGGTGTGTTCAGATAAAAAAAACAATCAAACCTGGCTACTTATATGTGCTAACTCACGCAGATTTCGCGCTTTCCTTCTTTTTATCTAAACTTGTTTAGATACTTGACATATATACTTATATATTCAAATCAAAAGTAAGTAATTCTATATTCAGGTCTATACACCATGAGATACAAATATATCGATTAGATTTAATGCTAGATATCCATTGATATATGAATTATTTGAAAGAATAAAGTAGATATTTTCCGTTTTTTTTGTTTCTTTTTGTTTTGTTTTGTTTACTTGTTGAAAAACAATGTATATTATAAGTATTAAACTGTCTTTTTAACACGATTTCTACGCTGTCGTCTGTAAATACAACTATGAATTGTTCTATACAAGAAAATAATGTCTACAAACAGTTTATATTACTTGAAGCATATACGTATTTCTATCTATTAGTATGTACGACGGAGCAGAATGATGAACTTGTACGAAAACTGCCATGACTAAAGCCACGATTTTCTACTATCTTCATAGCATATAAAGCCCATTTTGGAATGTGACAAAAGGTGGCGATTCTGTTCTAATTGCATACACGTATTTGGCTACGTCTAAATATATACCGCTGCAAGGTGAAATTTAATGGTCGCAGTGATATAATGATAAGCAATGCGTAAACTTTCCTTATTACTTAAGAAAGACCGAATCGTGGTGAAATCTGATCGGAATGTGAATCCGATGTTGTGGTAGTTGAATTAATTAACCAGGAAAATAGGAAAATTGAAAGTGAGGAAGTTTCTGTTAATTTCAACACATTACTAACTTTTTGCCTCACTTTTCTATGAAACTTTTTTAAAGCAGCCAATGCCGAAAAAAACAGAGATTATGTAATATTGCCACATCTATAAGTGTGTTAGCTTTGAAATATGCAATAAAACACCCAGTGGTACAAAATGTACTTTTCATCACTTTTTTAAATTAAAATCTATTAGGTAATTAACGTGTCAAAATGTAAATATTTAAGCATGTCATTTGAATATATTAATGAATATTGACAACCCAAGTTACCTGAACAATATTAATACATAGAAGATAACACACATCTGCCTAGGTGGTCAAATGGTAAGACATTTATACTCTCATACTTGAGGCCACGACATACCAAAAATCGTTAAACAATGGTAGCGGTAAAGCTCCTTTGCTAACGCTCAAGAAAATATAAGGGCATTTCCTCGACTTGTTGGCTTTGTGTCCCGATGTGACTGGGTATTCACGGCATGCACTATATTTGCTTCTAGTTGACACCGTCTCCGGATAACTAAAATACTGTTTGTGGGACGATGAACCAAACATACAATTTAACAAGCGCTTTCGTAGAGATGTTTTAGGGAGTATGACTATTGTTTGCGACCAATCGCCGTTTTGTAGCTAATCGTATGCGGTCAATAGCCAGCATTGCAATCTGTCTTAGGTCACTCTGCAACAATCCAACCGACCAACCGTTGCATGTATTCAGAAACCATTAGATTGTAGACTTCTCTAAAGTTTACACAACTTTATACGTTAAACATCACACATGACCGTGTTTGGCTATTCTTACATTCGCTTAAAATACAGTTCATAACATGTGTAAATAAATACTTTGCTCAACATTTTCAATATTTTATCAATTATTCAAAAACATATTTGCTGCATTGTTAAATATTATTTTTACACTTTTGGTGAGTCGTTTTAACAAAAGGAGTACACCATCATTGGACATATCCGGTTTCGCCCTGAGAATGCAGACAGAAATCTCTATTGGTCACCAAATATATAACTGTAATTAAGTCATCAAACGTGTTATATAGCATTGATTTCAGTTTCATTGATTGTGGTTGGAATTATTGCTAATGATAGCATGTGTACATGTATTTATAAAATGTATTGACACTCTGGTTAAGGTAATCACTGTGCCAGTTACAACGTGTTATACACGTACAACAAACGTACAACAAATAAAGCATTGCTTGGATGGCTGTTATAGACGTAACACAAAGTCCTCTATGGCTGGGAGATATAAGTTAATAAGTTACGTATGACAATTCTTGCCAATTATTTGACATACCTTAACGCCCAACGCATTTACCTTTTTTTTAAAGTTGTGACCTATCCAAAACGTTTGTGTCCAGCAACAATTCCCCCTACATTCGTTTTGAATTACAAATGCGTAACGTGTAACTGTTTTGGCAGATGTGTCCGAAGCATGTATATCTTTCGCTGTTTTATTGCATTTTCCATTTATATAGTTTCAACTAAGGTTTATAAAAGGTGCCTGCATTTTAATAATAAACATGTTAGCCAATACCTGTTTGTGAATGGTGGGTCAAACAACAGTATGCTTTACACAATGTTGTCATGCAATCGTTATGGTTGGCATGTTTGATTTAAAAGGGCATACTGTGACATTTAAAATCTATGTTTTCCTTGTAGTTACTTCTGTTTCCCGACCCTCTGATGTCCTCAAAGTCATTGCCGGGTCACTCTCCGTTTATTTCACTAGCTAGAGCTACTCCTTTATTGGATGTATAATACCTATCCGCCAGCATTTTTTACATTGAACGCAAAATAATATTTCATCCATTATTTTTTATATATTATTACTTCGTTTATCTACCTCTATGTAAATGCAATATCAAACTCAGTTTTGCTTAGTATATTGTAGATGTACCCATTCATCATCCCAGCATCCACTATTTGGTAACAGCTGTGAAGACAAGTCTTAAATGGCATCGGTTAAAGCTTTCAATGAATGCTGGACCATGGTTTATTAAAAATTAAACATGCTTACAATAGGATATTGTACTCAAAGACGGCGGTGCTAATTCATAAAATCGTTGAATGGTATTTATTCACGATTATATGTACACATTAATTATTGTATAGCGGTAAATGCTCGTCTGTTTTGTCTCGGGATTGTCCGGCACCCATTTATCAATGATAATCTGGAAAGAGCCTAAATCTTCAAAGCTAACAACCTTGGGGTTCTGTCTATAACATGTAACTTTGCTGTGTCGCATACACCTGGATACATTACAGCAAATGGATATACAATAAATGTGTTTAACTTCACGTTGTTGCATTCCAGGGCGGTCACGCCAAACGGATATGTTGTAGGCTCACAATGTCACATAATTGCAGAAAACGCATACCTTTATATAATTCTCCAATATTCATTTTGTATTGTATCATTATAAATCAATTTGGTAATATTGATATGTTTAATATATATCCTTTATATACAGCTTCCTTAACGACGAGCTATCCAGGCCGAAATTAAAATACTGACAGCTCTTGTAATATTAATAAAAGTACTTGCAAAGTAAGAATGGTTCCACGAGTTAACCTTGTTTCTTTTAATCTTCCCGAAATAAAATGTGTAGATACTCGCAATACAAGTAGTTATGCAAACATAAGAGTCGACATCGCGTAATCTTTTGTCGGTTTTAAAAGGGTATACCATAAGTATACTGAGCGCAGTCAACTGCAGACACGTGTTGTTTTAAAATTGTATTGTTTCTATTCGTATTGATCCCAATGCTGCAAGAACTTGTCAACAATTGTTACCTGTACTGTTAGAAGTGTGTTTTGTTTACTAACTACATTGTGTGAATTCGCCTTCCACACATTTTCTGATACATCTATGACATTACTTTAATAGAAATATGACAAAGCAGTGGGACCAAATATTAAAGTTCATAATGCGATTCTGTATGTTTATAAATATAATAACGCACATAAATATGTGTATGGAACAGAACTGTCTAATAAAAACAAAAATCACAAACAATAATCATTGGTTCTGTCAGATTTATTCCAAACATTTTCGAGTTTTTATAACACTTTCTTGCGATGTTAAGCAGATCTAATAAAATTATGTATACTTCTATCTATGTTTTATCATTTATAAGTAAATATGATGACGAACACGTGTATCATGATTCATGCTTACATCCACTCCAGACTCTACGTAGGCTCAAGTGTGTATTAGTTTTGCAAAGAAGTAATTTCGATGTAACAAAATATTGATTAAGTTAAAATTTATTAATCGAACATAGCGCGCAGTTACTATTTAGATTTGATCGCTGGAACAATTAGCACACCAGGTAGTCTTGAACAACAGCATTTAACATGATGTTATCATTAATAAACATCATTAATGGAAATTTAGCTATTGTACTACTTTATTAAAATGCCGTCGAAGTTATGCTATATCAAATGACAACGTCCAGCGTGGTACACACAGAAACAATTAGGCAATTATAATAGTAAACTTATTGTGCAGTAGTGCAGACATACTTACAAAAAAACTGACCTGGTAGCGCAATCGGTAGAGCGTCGGCTATAGGTACGGGAGGCCCGGGTTAGATCCAGGGTCGCGACACACCAAAGTCGTTAGTGGTAAAGCTCCCTTGCTTATGCTCAAGCAGATACAAGGGTAGTGCCACGACTGTTTAGCCCAGTATGAGGATAACGTGAATGGGTGTGGTCTCATGAAAGGCTCGTACTGTTGTTGGGAAGATAAACCCAATAAACAAAATACTTACAAATATATGGACTTTGCACAAGTGAGAAGCGATCGTTGTTTTAGTCATAATTTAATTGCTATAATTGGTACCTAAGGTGATTGGTATATAGAAAAAGAATTAAGCTCATCGCAGTTTATTCCGATCGTCTAGAGAACGGAAATGCGCAAAGAGTTACGATTGACATATTTACCTTTGTATTTGCATCAGAAATACAGTTACAAGATAACAAGGCTGCAGCAACTGTACCGGTGCAAAACCTGCACATTACGAGAGGTCACAACATGTGGCGATGTGATCACATTACGATAGTTTGTACACCTATTTAGTAAGCGCTGTGACATGCGATTTTCATTGCTTACTTGTCATCTGATAGTGATGCGAGTCCTTAACTTCCTTATTTTTTCAAACCTATATCACAGTTGAAGTTAATAAGATTTTATATCAGGTTCTGCAGTCTGCTGGACTTAGGGAAAAAATAACTCCAATGTTTTGTATAGTATACATCACGCCATTCAACCTCGCTTGATAATATGTTTTGTTTCAAAATATCCATGTACACAAAAATATAGTTGTAACTAGTGATGTCAACGAGAACAACAATCAGTACTCGAGTACTCAGTCATTTTTTTCCGACCGAGTACTCCGACCGTGTACTCCAGTTACTCGGTCATATTTTAGTTTAAAAATGTTGTTTTCAGTTTATGTTATCATGTTTTTATCGGCAGTATATATACAAAATACAATATATTCCCTGCATTGGCTAAATAAGTTATATTGATGTTGAACACATTTTGCACTTCTATTGCTGGTGTAGTTTGTAATGAAAAACATATTTCCTATCTTGAGATCTATATACGTACGGAGCAACATTTCAGTCTGGTGACATTGCCATGTTAACAGCATATGAATGCATTGTTTGGAATGCAGTGAAACCTCTGCCCAAAAACATTTGTAGGAGGCACAGAAAACTGCTGCTCCTGAGAGGTGTTGGTGTTCAGAGGTCATCATTGATGCCAACTTTAAATACCCTATATAAAATATTTTATTCAATTTTCCTTATAAATGTTTTAATAATATAAAAATACGATATCACATATTCAAAATGTAATTAATTTTGCTAAAATATAAGAAGTAGAAGACCAATCAAACATACGCAATGTAATGTGAACACAGTCAAATTTTCTGTCAGTAGAATTAAAGTAGATAAAGGCATTGATATCTAGTCACCATAAATTGGAAAGCTGCAGATAAAGAGCAATCATTATTTTCCTAACTTCTTGCAAAGTCAACCAAGATTCCTTATCAATTAAAAATAGTGTGAAACTTCTCCGCGGCCCCCAGATGGTACTCAGCAGAGGTTATCACAGACTTTAGGGACAGATTTGAATGGCCGGATACCTTTACTCGGAGGAGGTGCTGCTCAGAGGTTAAAATTCACTTAAAACTTATGGATTAAAACAGATTAATTGAACCAGCTCGTGTATATAAATTGTTCCTCAATATTAAAAATATACATGTTTCAAAGATCAAAAATTTCCGCGAACTACAGCAGCGGGCAAGTAACGTAGCATGCATACGCACTATCAATTACATGAGTATAGTCTTAAGGCAATCAAGCAAGGATGGACTCTTAATAAAATAAAAATACAAACTGTTAATAAAAACTCATGTAACTTAAAGCAGATCTCCTCGAAACAGACATTGTCTCGACATTCTCAATTTAAAATGCAAACAAGTATATCACATTCTGTTCATGACAATGATTTAAATTTAGCAGATAGCAGATAAACAGAACGTGCATTTATAAAGAATATTTACTTACTGAAATGTAGCAAAAAAATGAAAACATGTTTAAGATTATAACTGCCCCTACATCATATCTATGGTACAACATTTGTTGTACCAATGTGCATCTACATATGTAAAAGTAGTTTTACGTCAAATTGTGTAATGGTGAATAAACTTAAAAGAACTATTTTAGCTGCTATTGTAGATGAACATAAGGGTGCATTGCATTATGCATGTATATGTCATATGAGATCCCTGAATAAAATTCGATTGACCTGCATTTGTTAAAGTTCCTTAAGTTGTTTTCAACAGGTTGATGGGTGATGTTGCGTAAACAGATTTAAACTTCCCAGTGCGATCGTCAGATGGTTTAATAGTTATGACTAGTTTAGGATTATCGCATTATAAAGATATACAAACTTGACTAATGACGAATCGACAGATCGGTTTTCAGCTACATAGGGAAGTTTTATAATATATCTGACAAACAAGTTTACTGATGGATTCACGGATACATATACAATCAACACTACCCCATGCCAAATCAAATGAATACTATGTCTTACGTTTAAACCTTATTTTTGCATTTCAGATAACTTTGCTACTTTGCTATACTGAACAAAAGGCATAGTCAAGTTGTTGTCATGTCTATTCAAATAAAGTGATTAAAGTTATGGCAAATGTAATTAAAAGTAAAACACGTCTGATTTTCCTGAAAGAAACAATCTGTTTAATCTTAGCATGCCTTTGTCTTATAACAGTTTAAGTAGTTTCAGTGTGAATCTACGTGCAAATTCTATATATACTAAAACTGCCGCCCATCTTAATTGACATTAGAATTTGAAACAATCAAAACCTAAATTAGATCATTTTGACATTGTTTATTTGTTGTTTTTTGCTTGTGTGTTTGTTTGTGTTTTTGTTGTTGTTTGTGTTGTTGTTGTTGGTGGTGGTGGTGGTGGAGGTGGTGGTGGTGGTATGTTTTGTGTGCATGCTTTATATATTATTTGATTTTTTTTATTTTTAAGTGCTATATTATACAAAGGATGAACGGAATTTAAGAAAACTAGATGGAAATAATTGAATATTATGAGGAATCACTACGTAAATACGAAAGAATATACTAAGAAAGAAACATAAATCCCACCATTGTTAAGTCCTGGTAATTTCCGTTCCTAAGGTTCGTGTTAGAGTTTTAAAAGTATTGCTCACTTATTCTAAAGCCGTCTTATTTGTCGATGGAGATACAGGTATCAACTGTGTCAACATGTAGAAACACGCTCATTACAAAAAACATTGTAAATAATATGTCACATTACGATGCTATGGCATGTCGGATGCGATAGCCATAGTGTATTTATTTTGTATCGAAAACTTGTTTATACATTTAATCTATGTTAGTAAAGACAGATCTGTGCACATTTGTTTTATCGATTATGCGCTGAGTTGGACAAATATCTGAAGTCTGTGAAACTTGTATTGCCTTAATCATAGTAAGACGCTCTACAAATCCACAAATCCACGTTTCATTTAGTCATGTCATGTATTGATAATATAGCATATTAACTTTATTGTATCGCGGCATTTTTTTATAATTTACACGAACTAATTCATGCAATCTAGATACTCCGTCAGGAACGTTCATTATTTCCATTCGATTGCATTGTCTGTACGATTTTAAGAATGTTCATTTGGTTGTTGGCAATAATGCATATCACCTACCAAACTCTGGAAAACAAGGTGTTTACAATGTCTTTATGAAACGTTTTTCAAAAGTAAACTGGCTGAAAATAAATCAAACTGCACACAAACTGAATTCAATACCGTGAGCTAAAATACTTGCCTTTTTTCACTATAAAGATATTTTAGAATTGAATATAACAGTCAGCTATACAAATTGTAGAAAAGAATAACCCGCTTTTGTTGCATTTTTAATAAATTATTCCACAAAAAATAAGTTACTTCTTTTACCAGATGAGTAAAGCTAGAAGTAATAAAGCAGTATTTGAAAGATAGACATCAAACTGTAATAAATAGGGTATCGACGGCTTCTATGTAAATAATAAAATATGTACTGGAAACAGCCAATAGAGGACCAAGTAAAAGGTAAATATAACTACTGGAAACAAGGGACTCGCTTACGTCCACTTAATAACTGGCAAAAATAATAAGGATATATGTTTCATGATATGTAATGTGTCAAAAACGCCTAAGTAGTTACATACATATATTACTTGGGCATTGTTGATACTCACAGACAATTCGAACTTTCTGGAAAACGGCGGAAAGTGCAGACATGATCAAAGTAGGCTAACAACCCCTTGTGTTGAGACATTGTTCGCTATTAAAAACGCAGTAAAATGTAATGCAAACATAATAATCTATAAATAAAGTATGTGTGTGGGGGGGGGGGGTGCGTGCGTGCGTTTGTGTGTGTGTGTGTGTGTGTGTTCCTTTGTCGAAATCGGATTTGATTGGAAGGCAGCCAACAAGACTCAGTGCAATATCAGACCGAGCGGCTTATGATAACAAGTGCATGGAATCACTACATATTTGATGGACACGCTCAAGACTTAACTTAAAGTGTCACTTGGGGTACCAAACTATCGTATATACGTTTACAGTCATTTTAGCGATTTTCAATGAAGGAACAAAACAACGTTTTGCACCAAAACTGTTTTTTTCTTATTTTTTTTATTTCATTAAGTCGGTTTTACAAGCATAAGCCTAATTTCTCAAAAGCTTCATTTTTTTTATGTTTAAGTATTAACAGGCATAAAATTCTTCATTTATGAAATAATGCTAATGTAGAGCTCGTATGTAGTATGCACTGGTATCCTATAGCGGGTTACAACCTATCTTTTTATTTAAACTCATTTATAGATGGTACACTACAAAGTACGTCATAATGTAGGAAGTGAAATACTACAATAACTTTTACAAATCTACTACAGACGACATTCGGGACAAGATGGGTTCTTAGGTAGTCGTGCTTCAGTCATTCAGACGATAATCTATGCTTTACTTGTACCCAATGTCCAATGTGTTGGGTGGTCTTTTGGAGGAGCTTTTATGTGGGCACCAACTGGAAATGGCAATGAGGTAAGCTTTTTTTCTCAGAAGATGCTTTTTATGTTCGACGTACGAAAATGCGTGTTTACGAAAACGTTAATGTCTTAATGTTTTGATGTGCACAATTACAACACACAACGTCGGATTAGCCTTGATTTAAAGATATAGACAAAGACGTACCTGTAAAGTGTTTTTGCCATGGTAGGAAAAACGAAATCATGTTTGCATCCAGACATGAAAATATGATGGGATTTTTTTTTTATCTGGCCCTTCTCAATTACGTTCACCTGTAGACACTCGGAGTCCTGTGCCATTTTCTGCATCCAAATCAACATCTGCCCCTGATCTATCATGTAACTTATTATTATAAAATATTATATCGTTTAAACAATTGGTATCATTTATAACGGCATAAAGCAGATAAATATTATTACTCAAAAGGGGACCTATGAAGTTCACAATGTTCAATTTAAGATGAACTTCACTAATGATCTATGAACATCCCCTTAAACATTTTAGTATTGTTTTAAATGCTTCCTGTTTTAGACAAGGGAAAAACAAAAAGTTTAATGAAAACATTACATCTAAGTATCTGTAGCATTTTCAACACAACTGTGAAAATCGAAATGAACAAGCTATTATTACTGATTATGTCTGTGTTGTTTTGAATGTTATTGTTATCAAGCGTCCAACTACTGTGTCAGCATTTAGTGTTTTATTTGTGTTATAATTATTACGAGAACGTAAGCTTTTAATTTGCCTTTTCTAAAACAACTACGCAAATGCCGTTCAAATTAAGGGTAAAGTAGTATTTCGTCAAGTATGCATATATATACATGTATAAGGCATGTTTTTTGTTTTGTCTGTTGTTGTTGTTGTTGTTGTTGTTGTTGTTGTTGTATTTATGAGTTGTTGTTTTTTATTTGTTTTGTTACGGGCAATATTTAACATTATATCATATAAATATTTCTAATTGAAATTGCCATACAACTGCATTATTGTTGTTATATAATATCAGTAATAAAATGGATACGATCTATGAATTTAATTGATAACTTTGATGTGAGAACCTTCGTGTTTTCTTCACACAGAGTCACATGATACCATTGTCTGTCTGCCTATGTGTTGTCTGTCTGTATATCTGTCTCTCTTCTCTCTTTTTGAAATCTGTAGTTGTGCTTGTATGAAATTCCAAATATACCTTGGCATTGATTTCAACCCGTAAGAAAGGTGCTAATGACCGGCGATTAAAGCCTGAATTGATAAAGAGAAGTTGTGAAATTGTGAGAAGTTCTAAGGTATGTCGTATGACCAGGCTTAAACCGGGCTTAAATGAAAAGTGGAAAGGTAGATTCACAACATATTTGGCACTGGCACGTGGCTAGAAACAAGTTGAAGACTTACTGATGCACTAAATGCATAGACCAGAGATCGACACGAAAGGATGCATATCGTAATCAATAAATCGGTCAATACAAGTCACAGGTAATCGGAGCCACATACTAAAGAACACTTTTCCTAAAAGAAATATAATAAAAGAAAACAACCAAAGACATACACTTATTAAAATAAAACAAAAACGCAGAGGCAGTGCTATAAAAAGCGGTCTTAAACGTTGCAAACATAACCAGAAAGACCAGTATTTAACCAGATAAAGCGGTGAGAACCTTGACATTTTCTGTGACATTAGCATCAAACATATCGTAAATGTTCTATCTCAAAGAGTAAGCATTTGGACATGATTCTAACGGCTTCTCCTAGTAATAGATGGAAGTGCTAACAACTGTCATCAATGACCATGATATAGTTTCTTTCGATTAACAAGACAGGTAAGCATATAACAAACTGAATCTAGAATATTTAACATTATAGCGAATTTAATACCCATTAAAGCTTTGTTTTGTTTGTTTTGCTATTGAAATACATTGCAGAGAGCATTTATGAACATTATAGCAACGTCCAGATTTTTTGGAGGAGGAAGTACCCTGACACATGACTTGGAAGAATCATCGGCGCACATCAAGTCAGCTGGAAGATTCTTCTCACATTAAGTCCTTCGCCCCGAACGGGACTCGAACCCACGCGGTGAGAGGCTAGGCAGTCAGAGAAGTTACAAATCGCCGACAATAACACTACGCCACGGACGCCCCCTCCCATTAACGCAAACAGAATCCAAATACAAATCCGTCATACATACTTACAGATGCATCCCGAAGTAGAGGCAAACGAAACAAAATCCGTTATTTAATATTCATTTGTATGTGATTCTCGTACCAAGCTCGTTTAGACTTTCAGTTGGATGTTTGTACCAATGTGTCTAATTTTGACAGATGCGTGGCCGTACGATTATATGTATTATGGTTGAACTGATTCCTTATTACAAATCCTATACAATTGGTATATCAACGCAAATATGATATATGCACAGCAGGAAGGACATTACGTCCCGAAACATGTGGTGTAATAAAAAATCTAAGCCGGATGAGATTAATAAAAGAAAAACAAACTCCGTTAAATAATTTCTACTAAAAATCAATAGTACTAGTTTCGCGATACCTGTAAGTAGGTACTAAACTTCTAACTAACCAAACTGAATAAATTACTACCTTATATATTTTTGACATCTATTACCGTTGACATTGACCAGGATAAGTACATATGTTGATGACATCGATAAAAGGCTGCCATGATGCTAGAGTTATACGCATTTGAAATATACCACTAATTTAATTGTAAGAACACATGACGTAAGAAGCATGCCGCCGGAAATTGTAAGTCAAATGGTTAAGTACTGATAGACCTTAATTTAAACGTGTCTTCAATTTAAGGAAGATATGCTCTCAGTTTAGTGTACACGGAGAGCATACTGTGTCACCATTCTAAACCAGTCCAAACAATACTATTTTTGGGAATTCGAATAGGCCATTTCTTAAACCGAGAAAACCAAGACCTTCTCTGTGAGAAGCAGGTGTTGTCTCTTTTCGTCGGGGACAACAAATAAGATCGACTGTCAAACTATTCTACAGCTTCTTAAATTGGTAAACTGAAAGGAATGTTCAAATATGTATATACATATATTTTCCTTTTTATGCTCTAATAAATACTGAATTCATTTCAGGTAACGAAAGGTTTTGCCACGAATAACAGTTTTATGTTGTTTACTGGAACAGTTTATGGACAGCTTGATATTGCTGTGTACTTAGTATGTTACGTGTTTGCAATGTCGATGCATACAGAATAATGCCATTGCATGGTATTGCGTTACGAGACTTACAGTCACTCAATAAATTATTCGGAGGTGATTTTTTTTTCAAATTTCTATTACAAATAGATAAAAATTACTAGCCAAATTTGAACAATTCCTTTCAATAAAATGGGTCAAAATGATCATCACTGGACGAAAAGGACTTGTGACAAACTGATGTGAAGTCACACTGTTTATATTACTTTATTGATTTAGTACTTTTTAAATTTGGCATACCGTTTCCAATGGTATTGATTTTCTTTGGCACTCATCACTTCTTTTAATTCAGAAGCCATATCACTTGTCGCAAGAGATATCTGCCAATGCTGTTTCTAATGCTTTTTAATGATTCAGGTTCGTAATCATATCCATTCAGCTTCCTATCATTCAGAAATTAAATTCTTAAGTAAGCAAGTCTTTTGGTTTCTATCTTCTATCTCTCGAATTTCACTTGTACTTTTTCATTGAATCATTGGTGCAAAATGTAGATATCTAAATTTGTTTCCGCCACGTTCCTTTCATTTTGCACTGTTATACAATTATTTATTTCCTCTGCTGACCACTGACAGCATTCTAATAGATGCTTGTTGGGTGTTTACATGGCGACGCAAAAAATTACCAACACTGAGGGACTAGGTCGGATGAGGCCGAAAAGAAGTGATACGAGCAGAGAAGGGGCGAAAAGAGGGTGGAGAGAGAGAGAGAGAGAGAGAGAGAGAGAGAGAGAGAGAGAGAGAGAGATATAGATAGAGAGAGAGAGATAGAGATAGATAGATATAGAGAGAGAGAGAGATATAGATAGAGATATATAGAGATAGAGAGATAATAGAATATAGATATATATATATATATATATATATATATATATATAATATATATATATATATATATAT
>RXXH01000305.1:0-28308 GCA_007844125.1 Sinonovacula constricta | reverse complement strand
ACTGTAGTTGTTTCACTTTGACGAGATGTTGTTATTTACACTGTTTGTTTGCTAGAAACACCTTCATGAAGTACGAGGTTGGAGCGCTCCACAAACCAGGTTTAAGCACCCCAGTTGGCCCTTTTGCCAATTGACCGTTCCAAGGCGGTAACTGATGGTTTTTCTTTATGTGTGTTATGTCTCGTCTCTGTGTTTTTGTCACATTTGCATTTACCTTGTTTGCCTTTATCTGCTGTTAGATAAAATTTAAATATCTGTGAAAATTTTGATAGGACCTTTTCTTATTTACCTATTGTATTTGCGCCCACAGGCACATATGTGGCTAGAACCAACGGTGTACCTCAAAGACCTCCTAAAATTTGAAAATTTCTGAAATTTCTCGTCCGGATCGGGACTCGTACCCAGCGGTGATAAGCTCTTAGTTATAATTCTCCTATGGCTCGGCCATTGTATTGTCGAATAAGGCGATTATTTGTCAACAAAGTGTCCTCACATTTTCCGTGCACAATTCACAAGGACTTTTATTATTCTTGAAAGAATCATTCATTACATCTACAATAAATTCCAATGATATTTTTCGAATCGCATTTTCACGAATATTAGAGTTTGTCACAGACACTGTTTTAAACTCAAACTAGGCAATAAGGTTACAATAGATTTTCGCTAGTCTTGATGACAATATATAAACTATATACTAACATCCATCCTTATTATAAGGAATACGTCGCCTGTGCTTGTATTGTTTTGGTAAAATATAATATGATTAATGTTTACCAAACGTAGAGGCGTAGATTTAAATGGACCCCTAATATTTAAGTGTTATTTATTTACAGTTACCGGAGTAATCATTTAATAACGATGTTCTGTAATACCTTACTTTCATTCGTACCAGCTTTCCCTTCGGAAACCATGAGAACATATATACCAACGACTATCATAACAACGTCTAAACTCAGCTTTCGACTACCGAAGGTGTGTAAGTTACGTTAAACCTTCTTCTGCTCATCATCGTGGAACCGAGAACATTAGTTATCCGTACACAGCTCTCTCCACTAAAATCTATGCTAGATAGAATAATGTGAATTATAATGAAAATGGACAAAATGCGGTCCTTTTGAGATGTTCTTCAAATATGAAGTGAAAATTGACGATTTCCCGAAAGTGGTCCTTATCAAAAAAGGGTTTACCAATGATGACGTGGACACTGACTATGACCGAAGCTTTTACCCTTTTCGAAATATGGAACTAAAAATAATGGACAAGACACAGGTTCTGGCATTTCTGTCAACGAGAGTAGTAAGTAATTGTATATTGACTAAAGAAATCAACAGAGGTTAATTGTACTGTTATCAGTGGAGATGACGTCGGATTTTGTATACATAATATTTGATGATACAGTAACCTCCATTCTTCAAACTCAGAGTTTGTCCAAAAGAGCCGTATCTCTTACATATCTCGGAAGTTGCTATCAAGGACAAGTAAGATAAATATATTTTTAAATTCATCAAAGCATAGAAAGATTCAGATGGTATATACTTTAGTGACTTAGACTTTACAACCAAATACTTTCTATAATAAAATTTAAAAAATCTTACAAATATTAGACGTAACAAAGAATAGCTTGAAAAACTTATTGGCACAGATCGAGATTGGAACCCAAAGCCAACTAAGTGCGATGATAATACCGTAACAACTGACCTAACGAGTCAACTCTCTGATTCAATTGTAAAGTATTACTTATATATACAGAAACACGGAATGCTATGTGTATTTAGATTTAAGTGATAGCCGTAACAGACTACGAACCTGTCCTGTCACAGCTGTTGATGCATCAACTTAAGCTTTTCTAAGGCATTTTGTTCTATCTAGAATTTAAAAAAGTGTTATATCTAATTCGTTACCTCGTAATCAATGCAGAACTCCAGCCTAGTGAAGCTTAATGATAATTATGTTTGGCCTTCAGGGCTGTCTTCACAGTGACCGCTGAAAACACACATCACGTTCGTTTCCATCATATCACGGAGATCTGCAACGTTACATCGAGTAACTTTAACTTTGCTGCGATCCACAAGTAAGACGAATGGTACGTTACGATATTTCAACACGACAATAACTGGTTCCTCATTTCAATGTTAAAGTGACTTGTTCGCATTTGGTATTTGACTATTCGAACGATGCAACCCACAGTTTATACAAATTTCAAGTATGGTGTTCCTATCGAGTTAATCAGTGTGCCGTTTATGACTAGTTCATGCATATAATGTTTATTCCAGATGGCCGTTCGTTAATAAGCTAACTTACTGACCATGAAACAGGAAGATGTCAGGTACTTCCATTCCTTCAACGTAAGGATAGCACCAAGGTCTCATATCATCTAGTAATCATATATAAAAGTTTAAGCCATTATTTATTGTGGTTCAGGCAACTTTTACTTGTTTAAACAAAACTAAAAAGATTCAAATTTGGCCGACTGTATGTGATCAATTAGATTTTACTTCACACACAACTTTGTACATAATAATTATACTTTGATCGTTAAATCCGAAATATATAAACAAATGCTCTCGATATTTTCAAAGTTTAAAAATGTATAATATAAACAAGAATAAACTGTGATGTGGACAAAATTTGCCAACCAACTCAAGAAATTATAAATATATTAACAGAACAATTTCTGAGAAGGCAAAAATCTAAACAAAAATCATATACACTTTTTTTTAGAAAACTACTTTCATAAACTATGCATGATACACTTTGTCATCTTTTAAATTTCCCTACTACGTGTAGGAGTATGCTTATGTTCTGTATGGAAATAAGACAGTGCTTATAAAAATCTTATTCACATAGAATAAAAGGAGAGGAAAGTTTCTGAGGAAGTAAGAAACACTATGGAATTAATACATTCGGTAAAACCTTTCACGTTTCTTTAGATTACTGTATACGTCATGGCGTTATTTCTTGTTGAACTGATATTTGCATTATACATGTAAATACATTATAGACCTATAAATTAAATTGAATAAAATCTTTTTTTTTTTTCTAAAACAACAGTAATTGTTTTTAGAGTTGTTTCTTTTAAAAGGCGGTAAATCGACAGAAAAAAAAACACATAAATATCTTAATTTTTAATTGTTTTAAATGACGTCGTGTTCTTTGATAGTGTGCGTGGTCACTGACTAAAGATTAGTCAAGCCAAGAGCTGATTAAACAAATGAAACATCGCCGAAACCTTTAAATAAACAAAGCGTGCTCTCCATAAAATATCTGAGTGACTAAGTGACCAGTGTATCAGTAAATTACTGGACAACAACGGACATTTGTTGGTAACTTTGAAGTCAATTTAAACGTTCAATACTTAAACTAGCAACAATAAACAATCCTAAATAACGAAGCAAGCACACATGTTAATACGGCGACGACGTATATTACATTGTAGGATAATAAATTATTGATAACTAATAGAAACAAATCTGTATGCTATACTAGTGTGATACTTTATAAATAGCGAGCAATAAATCATGCAGCCATGAATTGTTATTTTCTGGAATAATAGATGCGTGTTTCGATTCTGTCTAAAATAGTTCGTACGAGGGCTGAGCAATATTGTCGAATAAATTATCTTGTTGTTGTTGCTTTTTCTTTGCCGTTTTAAGCGATATTGGTATGCAGTGTGTAAGTAGAAAGACATTCACATTAACCTTGTTCAGTTATAACAAATGGTCATGAAAAGCGAGGTAATTATTGCGAGCAATCGAAGGTTCATACCCCAAGGACCTTAGGCATAAAAACTCAAAATATGGCTGTGTTTAGTTTTAATGTTTGGAAAACATTATAGTACTGCCACCGATTTCATGTCATAGCTTAGAATGCAGTTATCTTGTTTATTTGCTTCAAACCATCTTGTGTGCAAGTGGGTTATATGCAAACGTATCAAATGAGATGTCTCTAAAATCATTACTGGGTATTTAATGTGGTATCCGACAGTTTGAACCATTTATTGTTCTCTTAAATGAAATAAATTATTATTGCCTGAAAGGTCCCCACAAAATGCACCACATTAATGTCCTAAATCTACATGAAAAAGTGAAGCATGATATCCCGCTCGTCATTACAAACCTGTATTTCCTATCTGAGCCATGCTGTACAGTAAGCTTTTTTAGCTATATCTAATGTGTTTTAATGTATGTAGGCATCTTTCAGGTAAAAAAATGTATGTATAGAAATAAATAACCTTTCCATGCATTTTCAGCGATGTTTGCCACAAGTTTTGAACACGTTCATGCAATAAGTAATTAACAATCACCAGGTAAAGCATCGATTCCGCGGGCAGGTCACGTGTTCGTGTCTTGTCAATGAAGTCAAAAAAATATTTTTGATCCTTCTTGAATTCATTCACTAAAAGTTTAACATATTTTACACAAAACTGTAAACTGCAGATTTATTGAACCGATTGGAAAATGCCTTGTCAGAGAATATCAGCGTTAAATCATTAAGATGTATTCCTGACATTGTCTTTGTATGATGATTTTTCTGCTTACCATTTCCTGTTTGATTTCTTCTAATTGCAAAGAGCGAGCATCACATGTAGACAAAAATCGGGGCTAAATTATGTTATCATAAATCCCGTCTTATAGTTCAAAGCAAATGGCCATTAACTGTTTATAAATCAGAAAATAGAGCATCCACCCAGGGCCGAGATATCAACTGTTAAACATGCTATCGTTAGTTCGATACTGGTCATTTTTAAATAAAAAACAAATTAGTGTATGGAAACGCTTGGAATTCATAAAATATATGATAAAAGGTTTACCAATGGCTAAGGTCAGAGTTTAATGAAAGTGGCGCTTGTGGACAAGGTAGAGTCAGATACGATACAATCGAGCTGGATCTATTATTTTCAAGTAACCTTTAGTACAGTAGCAGATATATCGAGAACACGGCAACTTTTGCAACGTGTACAATAGTATTACAAGTGTATTATAATCGCTTCCCGAGAGTGCATATCTTGTCCCACTGCAATGGGGTACAAGTGAACACAGTACATCTTTTCTGACGACTTTATTACAAAAATATACTGAGTGCTGAGTTATCCACCACCAGTTCTTACTCTTGCACCAACCTTGACTTTCAGACAGTCATTGACAAACATAAACAGATATTGCATAATTTCAATATCAAAATAGAAACAAAGCAAGAAAAACTTCCTTCCTTGTACTGGATTCCTAAGCTTCACAAAACACCATACAAGTCACGATTCATAGCTAATGCCAGCTCTAGCACCACCACTCACATATCTTAACTACTTACGTCTTGCCTTACAGCCGTTCGCAATCACGTTGTTAAATATTGTGAAAAAGTGTATGAAAATTCAGGAATTAACATTTTTTGGTCTATTAAGAATTCTTCAGAAGTCTTAGACAAGTTTCGTACTTTAAACTTTCATTGCTCTGCAGTTAATACTTACGATTTCTCTACGCTGTACACTTCTTTACCTCATGATTTAATTAAGACCAAATTGATTGCTCTTATTGAGAAAACATTTGCTCGAGAGCAACGTCTATATATTGCATGTCATGAAAGTAATGCTTTTTTTTACCAACACATTCTTAGAAAAGTTTACTATGTGGACTTGCACGGATGTTTGTGAAGCTTTACGTTTTCTATTAGACAATATTTACATAAAATGCGGTGACACTTTATTTAGACAAGTAATTGGTATCCCTATGGGAACCAACTGTGCACCATTAATTGCAGATTTGTTTTATACTGCTTTGAACGTGATTTCATGTTAACTTTATCCCCTTCAAATCAAAGCCACATTATAGAGGCTTTCAATTTAACGTCACGCTATCTTGACGATATTCTAACTATAGATAATCCTTTCTTTTCTCAAATGATCCATCTGATTTACCCTCCAGAACTTACCCTTAATAAAGCAAATAACTGACATTTAAATGCAGCATTTCTAGACATTGAGATCAATATTTCCAATGACAACGTCTCTACTAAAATCTATGACAAGAGAGATGATTTCAACTTTAGTATTGTGAATTATCCATACCTTGATGGTGATTCACCTCGTGCTACCTCCTATGGTATTTACATATCACAACTTACAAGGTTTGCACGAGTTTGTACTAAAAGTAGAAGATTTCAATGCTAGAAACCTGTTTATTTCTTCTAAACTGTTACAGCAAGGCTTTCGTTTTCATAAATTAAGAAAGGCGTTTTCAAAATTCTTTCACCGCAATGATTTTATTGCTTCTAAGTATAATAGCAGTATGAAAACACTTATGCAGAAAGGCATAAGCCATCCTGCATTTTATGGAAATGTTTTATACAAGTTAAAGAAGATCAAGGGTCTCAATAACTTTTCTGACCACTTTACGTAACTTATCAGAAAATGTATTGCTGACGGTTACAACCCGGGAATACTTCGATGTACTGCATTGCTTGCAATTGACCCTTTTACAGTCAAGAACTTGCATTGCTTTTAAATTACACGATGACCGGACAGGTCGTTGAGACTATATGAAAACAGTGACTTAAAGCCATAATTGGACAGTCACTGTTGGATTTCTTGTCTCTTCATCTCTCCAGTCGTGCCCTATATAGGTGGGACAACTTGAGCAGTCTCCATACCCTTTACGTGAGATTGCACAGTAGGTATAACATCGGGATTTTTTTTAATCTTTATCATATATAATATGTCAACTGCGGATAAATCCTCGGCGTTTATAATATGTTTTTTAAACGATTAACTCTAAACAATACTACGTTTTATTTTGTTGATTTTCTAAAATTCTATTGTTTCTTCCATATTGTTTACATTTCACTTTTGACACTTTTGGCATATGACGTCGTGGCATTTATGACGTCATTATATGGTTCTTATAATATATCAGCGCTTGTACTGCTTTATTTTATTTTAAACTACTCTCTCATTTGGATTTTTTTTGGTTGCCGAGGCTTTTATCTACTGTAAAAACTGTACATATGTTCATTATATCTGTTTTAACTCCCGATGCAGGTGCTTACTGTTAGCTGTGTCACTTTGACGGGATACTTTTATTTACACTGTTTGCTCCACAAACCAGGTTTAAGCACCCCAGTTGGCCCTTTTGCCAACTGACCGTTCTAAGGCGGTAACTAATGTTTTTTCTTTTTATGTGTTATGTCTCGTCTCTGTGTTTTTGTCACATTTACATTTACCTTGTCTGCCTTGGTCTGCAGGTAGATAAAATTTAAATATCTGTGAAAATTTTGATAGGACCTTTTCTTATTTACCTATGTTATTGGAAGGTTTTTTTATGTCTCTTAAACATATGGTTTACTATGCAAAAGTTTGAAATATTTTTCATGTCGTGAACATATCCAGTAGAATTTTAACCTAAGTTAGGATCTTCATTATATTACAGAATGACTTGGTACGCCGAAAGCAATAATGGTCTGTCCTTGGTTTATCTAGGGCGTTTTCTAAAGAGCATTGTTTGGACTCACGTCACGTGACGCTCAGCGGTCATGCGACCAATAAACAAGACAAACCATCCTGCTGAAGTGAAAATCAAATATTAACGAAATTTCCAGGTAAGCAAACCATGCTCTTCGTATTCAAACTTGTCATTGCTTGGTGACCGAGTGTTCAGGGTTGACTGTACGGAACTCCTCGACCACGGCGCTCAAGGACATATTTTAATAACTTCAAGTCAAATTAAACATTAATAATTAAACTAGCAACAATAAACCATCCTACCTAACAAACCATGCACATAAGTCAATGAATCGACGTTTTTGTGTTAGTTTATGAATAATTGATGCCTACAAGATAACTTTTTTCTGTAGGCTATGTTACTGTGATTCTTAGAGACACATTATATATAGGAGGCAATACATCATAGGGAAATGAGTTATTATTTTCTCATATAATAGACGTGTCTTTTTCTTTCAATTTCGTCATAAAATATTACGAGGTTGAGCTAAAATTCGCAGATTTATTGTATATGTTTTGTTCGTTTGAGTTTTATAGCGATGTTGGTATACAGTAAGTACGTAAATAAGACATAAAAAGTACCATTATGTTCAGTTATAACGATTGCATGGGAACAGCAGGAAAACAAACTATCTAATCAGGTTGTCAGACTTCGAATAGCTGGAAGCACAAAACCTAAAACTACTGTTCTTTTTTAGTTTTAAAGCTTAGAAAACCACATATTACGGCAAATCTGCGAATCAACTTTGAAAATGCGTTTATTGCAAAAGTTTCTAACGGTATTTCTAAAAATCAGCAATGGACACTTCAATGTAGTTTAGCAATTATAGTATTTGTTGGACTTTTTGTTGTAATAGAAAGTGACTACAGCGATTGACAAAACATCGCAACTGAAAAAGGGCGATGAGAGATACTTCGACGTCAGGAATGTTAACAGCTATGTAGAAGATACATGAAATCAAGTTTTCTGAAAATATACAAAGGTCGCTTAGCGTGTTGCTTTTTGTTAAAGATAGCGCAAACGTTTGAGGAGCTTTTTGATGTAGCATCATGGAGGACGACGTCTTTACCCAGCTATGACCTTTGGTTTTTACATGAAATCACTCTAATTGAAGTATGACGCGCTGTTTGTCTTATAGAACAATTCCTTGTAACTCAGTTGTATTCTTGAATGAAATCTCTGATATTTGGCAAAAAAGTTCGTTCATAAGTATGATTCAAATGGCCAAAAGGTGTCCGTTCAATCACTTGTTGACTAAATAATAAATTGTACTCTTGTCCAGAGACTTAAATAACTTAATTATTATTGATTTCTACTCATTTATATGTTGCTTTGCCAAGAACAAAGATAGTTTTTTTCTTGTTAAATTTAAGTTTCTATTCTGTTTTTGTTCTTTTCACCTATAAAACGATCTCAGTTCGTTGGTGTTTTCGTCAAATATAAAAGTAAATTTATTATTTCTCCTAGAACGAAGAGTTTATTGTTGGACTAGATACATTGAAAACGACACTCGTTTAGTTATGTTCTTACAAAGTTTCTCGTCCAGTTGCTTGCCTATCAAAACACACTATCCCCGCAAAACAATGTAATCGGTAATAAGCATTTACAAGACAAGGCAAAAATATGTGACATAGGTGACTAAACACACATTAGCGATTGACCACTTATTTATGCCATAATTTTATCCAAATGAACTGATAAGCGCCGGTTAAAGTAACAATAGAGTATGTTCATATGTTACGTTGATATCTGTATGAGCGTAAATAATGTGCCGGTCGCAATAATTACACTACGTTAAGCATGCTTGCACCAAGATAGAGTGGCATAGTCTTTGGCATAAACAGTGAGCTGCCAAACAAGAGGGCTTGGGTTCCAGTCCTACAAAACCAAGTTGTTGTTGTTTTCGTTTGATAACGTTTCTGTCTTTTTCTTCCTTGGTTATATTAACAGCTCCAGGAATAAGTTTTTGGTAGTATATGTAAAGAAGAGACCATTAAAACGTGTTATCTTTAAGGTAAAAGTACGTGCAATTCTTCTGACAGTATTGGCTTTATTTCATCCTGTTGCCTTATTAGTTTATTAATTTATTACTTCCATATCAACATTTTGATTGATTCATTTATTCTTTCATTCATTCATCCGCTGTTTTTCCTTTCTATTCATATCCTCACTCATTTATAGAACCCAGTCAGCATTTCTAGCAACTTTTACCAATACCTTCTGTTTTGTCATAGCCAATGCCTTCCCTAACAACTCTATATCTCCACATCAAGCCATCGCACCATCTCCCTACCCTTGCAGGAAGAGCCCCGTACTAAGTCCAATACGGTCTGTTCCCATGCATATATTATTGTGGGTGTATTATAGGAAAGTAAGGCTGGTTGGTAAGGTCGAGAAGAGCAATTAGCGCCAAAGGACCAACAGCGACGCCTCGGAAAACCGCCAGGACGTGTATTTACCGGCAAGTACCGGCAGTCACCCACAAGTTGTGCATCCATGCCATCAGACTTTTCGTCATATAACAATACATTCGTGCAATATTTGAAGTATTATAACTATCACCTGGAAACAAAAGGGGACTTTGTAAAAGAGTTAGGAGTGCTTCAAAAGGAGACGATACTATAAAAAATAGATAGATAGATATACTAGAAGTACAGGAGTTTAATAACTGAAGGTAAGTTTGTGTTTTTATTGTTTGCTGTTAAATTTGAATTTAATTGTTTGAAATATGGAAACATAAGTTTATTTTTTAGCTTTAATTATACATACTGACTGGTAAAATGAATAGAAGATTAGCATTGAAAACTGTTGGATTTGTTCTAATAAACATCAATTGTACTTCTATGCAATGGGTTTCCTGAGATAACGAGCAAGCGTATGTTTCATTAAAATATATGTATATAACTTACTTGAATAAGCTTCCATAATGTATACACTAAGCTTCTATTAAAACAGTAGCATTAAGAAAGTATGAATTTGTACAAACGATATTTTCAACGTATTCTACAAAACATTTAACGCACAATTAATGTCGTCATGTCGAGTCTTGCAGCGGAGACATTGTGTATTTGTAATCTAGTAATAATTCCCCAACGTAACATGCGACGGACGTAGAGTTTAAGAAATTCTGAACATCAATCACGTGTATATATTTAAGTACGAAGTAAAATTATCAAGTTTAAGAACAAACAGCCATACGTATATGACACAATATTAGAAAAATGCAATCACATATGACAAATGCCTCATATATGAACTATGTACACAAAATACAATGAATAAGTCTAATTTGAATTCAAAGGCGTAGGGACGATATAAATTCAACAGTATACGCACGCATATATAGTGGGTTTTTTTCTTGTGTTTTAATCATTTTTGCTATTCCATTTCTAGTTCAAACTAAAATCAATACTGCAGATAAAAATTATTAAATTTAAAATTGTATTGTGATTTGACATTCATAGTAATAGTTTTTATTGCTGATTGCTGCAAACAGTTGTCGTTTTCTGATATTAAATTTCGTATTCTTAATTTCTGACTGTCTGCCATTAAGATTCTATCAATATCTCCTTAAATCTTGACAGAATATACAAGCTATACAATTTACTGGTTTTTTGCTAGACTGATAGTTTGATCAACAATAAGAAATGACACAATTCTTTTAACTTTCAAGATCTTTCAAACTTTTTACATTTTTCTTTTTTTTATATTCCGGCGATACACAAAATAAATGCTATTACGTTTTTTTGTAATAATATAATAAAAGAAAATTTCTATTTGAGTTTAAATTGCACACAACAACATTCACGCTGTGCAGTTTTTTTTTAAAATACTTATTTTAGCATATCATAGAACGTACATTCATTTGATCTCCATAGAACTAGAGCAGTTTGCAGATGTCATTGCTAACCTATTTTTGAAAATGGTTTAACCCACCAGCTTTTATCAAACCTATTGTTATACATGCACGTCATTGGTCAATTGCAACTTTTAGGCACTTGGGGCGCCCAGGAGCGGTTAATGTAGCCGACGACATTTATCCGAAAGCTTTCAAGTATAAAGGTATTTTAGCTGACCTGCGGTGTCCCTTGCTATGCAGTTATTGGGGGTCCTTCTCCACACAAAAATAGTTGGACGTTACCAATATGACCATTATCATGTCTGTATGATATAGAACAAATACTAAACTAAAAGAAAACGTTTAACTTCAAACTGAACCTATATGAATCTTATATTTTCTTTAATTTAATCGCGCTGAAATGAGTTAAAAGTGCTATTGTCATTTAAAATGGAATGCAATATTACAACTTTCTATCTATTTAAATATAAATATTTAAATAACAAACCAAGGAACATTAGAAATATACCATACTGAAACGATTGTTAAAATCATGAATTTGCATATTTTCTCCTGCATTGCACCATTATCGAAAAGAAGCAATGCAAATGGCCAACCGAAAACGAAACATGTGCTCTTTAAACGAACTTTCGAAAATTAAATATGTGTTACATCTTAACACTGCTAGTGCATGTTTTGTCGCTTCTTACAACCACAAATTAGATATTAGGTGTTTTAATTAGATCTGTTATTATGTGGCTGGTGTTAGCGCAGACTTGTTTCCAAAATATAGCGTGTGCCATTTAGTTGCCAGCAGCCGAGCGAATAAAAACTTTAAACTTGAAAATCCGCCAGAGTACAACTCTTTATTGTATAATGGAAACATCATTTCCTTATAAGCTATCAGTTTTAAGAATGAAAGAGGCTGTTTCGTGAATTTCATATTGAATTTTTTTCAAGATAAAATTTATTGATATGTGTCGTCTGATGGTTTCTAAGCCGCCTTTTCTTCCGCTGCCTCCATAGTGTTCTCAATCAATTAATGAGGTTATGTTGACCTTGCACATTAGCGAAACGTAACATTCCTTATTGGTTAGCGTGTCATTCTGATGCCGTTGGCCTTGGGTCCGATCCCAGATCTTTTAAAAGACCCCTAAAATAAAAATTAAAATTAAAAAAATAGTAGAAATATAGTGATACCACTTCCTTTCCTGGAAAACATGAAGGCAGTTATACAGTTAAAAGCAATTGCTTAATTTTTTATTGAAGTATGTGTTGTTTTTGCGACAAAAATTGTCATATTATTACGGAGGACGCCCGTGACCGTGACACGCCGGCCTTTATCTTTTCTGACCTCTCAGCCTCTAACCGCGTGGTTCGAATCTAGATCGCGGGCTTTCAGTTTACCTCCGCTGCGACACCGCTCTGCCATCGTATTTGTCCGGGGGTCTTCCTCCACCAAAAATTGCAAGATGACCATTACTGTGTCACTTTGATGTATCTTATGTTATAATGTAAGTCTGCGCATAACATGCATTGTACGTAACCACTCTTTTCATACCTGCAGGTATATTTATATACACATGGAAGTTCTTCAAGTAGAATGAAATGTTATGCATCCGATATGTTAAAATGTATAAATACAACACTGTACGTGTGGGTCGTTGTACTCCATATAGTTCCAATATAAAACGCCTTGGTAGAATTGAAAATGGTTTTGTACAACCGTTTTTTATGTTCATGAATACGATTGAGCAAGGTTTACCATATAACTCAAATACAAATACATTTTTTCAACTTATTATAAATTAACGTTTACAAGTTTATACTTCTACCAATAAGTATAATGAAATATATTATAAACATTTGTAAAACCAGAAATATACTATACGAAACACACAAAAATCAGAAAATGATGTTGAAGTTAAAATAGGCAGCTTAATCAATGTGATGCAGTATCTGGTAATCCGTACATCGACTAGAATACATTTTAACTGGCAAAGTTACAAAGTGCAAAATCCCATGTAAAAAGTAAAGTCGTCTTTAATGACACAATAATTGTTGGTAGGTCGCTAAACTCCAAAGACAGAGGTCTGTTTGGACCGAAATCTGACATAAGTTCCACTGTTTTATGAACTAACATGCGAAGTGAGCTTATTGACTTGTAACTGCTTTCTAAGTGGGAATGTTTGATCCTTGAAACTTTAAGTTACTGGACTTTATGCCGTTAACGATATATATATGGCTGATACTAACCTTCCTTGGAATGTTGGTACAATTAACCTAGACCTCTGCCTTATATTATTCTATTGAAAAAAGAGACTTATAAAAATAACAAATAGCTTCTGTATTGAATTGATATAGAAATTGAAGTTTTTATGCCAACAATATAACAAAGAAAAACACTTTGGCTCCATATTTTGTAACAGTTTGGAAATAGATGTCATTAGATTGTAATTTAATCTTTTGACCATTTTTTTTTATTTTTATCTCTCAATATATTACTCATTTGATCCGTTTGTCTATTTCTTAGCTTATCTGTCCGAAAACGTTCACATTTTACTCTCTGTTATCTGCCAGAGTATTTTCGCCTTTAACTTGTCATTTTGGTCTGTTTGACCTTTTGTGTTCGTTTGTCAGTATGTCAGCCCATCAAGAAGAATAAATAATGTAGGCGAGACAAATAAGAAGCTAGTTTGTCAACCACTCACGCACAAAGTGACCATGTTTTGGTTGAAGTTGCTACTAAACATTAACCACATGTTTCTAGCGATCGGACATCAAAGATTATGACCTGGGTCGCTAATTATGCCGCTTTATAGGCGCAATGCGTCATCCAAATCCACGGACACTTTATAGAACTGTTTAATTTTATATCCTTAAGTTGTTTACCCACGTGCGATATTGCCACCATAAATAACCCCGCTAGGAAATAAGGTGCCAGGGGAGTAAACACTGAGCTACTTTTTTAGTCTTCGCTAAACAAGTTTTTCTGTATTAATACTCTGAATTATAACACGTGTAGTTCGTGTGATCTACAAGTATAAATTCATTCAACTGCACCATAATATAAAGATCTATAATTATGTCATAAACAGCATGTGGTGATAGCGACATTATTAAAGTAACAATTATAAGACACTATATTGTTCTAATTAAAGTGTATGAAGAAATTTCAGCATTCAAGCATTTATTGTCGCTTTAAGACATTTGTAAAATTTAAAATAATGTAAGTTTTGTTCGTCATACCATGCGTCATGAAATTATAAGATTAAGATCCGTATCGTTTGGACATGATGACTTTTAAAGTGCTTATAATTTAAGACTTTTACAGTCCTAAGATCGCTTCATGGAGTTTTTCTGCTACTACTACTTCAAATCCTTCTGCTGCTGCTACTACTACTACTACTACTGCTACTACTACTACTACTACTACTACTACTACTACTACTACTACTACTTCTACTACTTCTACTACTTCTACTATTACTACTACTACTACTACTACTACTGCTACTACTACTACTGCCACTACTGCCACTACCACTACTACTGATTCAGCTACAGCAACAACTACTACTTGCAACAAATAACTACTTCAGTTTTAACTACTACGACTGCATACACATACCATTTTTTCTCAGTTATTCCTTGTAAAAATAAAAAATACCACTCAAATTTTACTGGCAATAATTGGTCGAGTTGACCTGGAAAAATACAGATCACAAATATGCATAATTCTCTAAACCTTAATCTGATCCCTCTATTTAGCTTTAGCATGGCTTTTTAATACACCATCCAAATCGTGATTCCACTACCAACACTTGTTCGCTCGTAGGAGCTATTCCCAAAGGATTAATCGGAACTCCTCGGGTAATTCCGTCCCCAACATGATCATTCCTCGGATGTATCTGGTGCAATGGTAAAGTATTGCGACTTTTTCTTCGCTGGAAAAAAAGTATACACGACGAAATAGTTCTTAAAACACGATTCCTATGGATCCTGAAGTTAGCTTGATATATAACATTTCATTTCTTTCACATTTTAAATAGGCACCGAGGTGTATATTTTCGCGGTTCATACAAAGTTCCGAGAGAAGGTTCAAAAACTATTCGAGACGTTTCGAATGCCAAGATGGTAAGCAGTACTCTATCAATATAAACAAATTGGATATAAGAATAAATATATTGCATTAAGGCATAAAATAAAATAGAAACATCAAAAACAAACAAGAGTTGTCAGCAAATATTTCGGTCACACTTGGCCCAACTTGTATGACTCAAATAACTCGGTCACACTTGGTCCAACTTGCATGTTCCAAATGTCTCGGTCACACTTGGTCCAACATGCATGTTCCAAATGTCTCGGTCACACTTGATCCAACTTGCATGTTCCAAATGTCTCGGTCACACTTGGTCTAACGTGCATGTTCCAAATTTCTCGGTCAAACTTGGTCCAATTTACATGTTCCAAATGTCTCGGTCACACTTGGTCCGACTTGCATGTTCCAAATATCTCGGTCACACTTGGCCCAACTTGCATGTTCCAAATGTCTCGGTCACACTTGGTCCAACTTGCATGTTCCAAATGTCTCGGTCACACTTGGTCCAACTTGCATGTTCCAAATGTCTCGGTCACACTTGGTCCAACTTGCAAGTTCCAAATGTCTCGGTCCAACTTGGTCCAACTTGCATGTTCCAAATTTCTCGGTCACACTTGGTCCAACTTGCATGTTCCAAATGTCTCGGTCACACTTGGTCCAACTTGCAAGTTCCAAATGTCTCGGTCAAACTTGGTCCAACTTGCATGTTCCAAATGTCTCGGTCACACTTGGTCCAACTTGCATGTTCCAAATTTCTCGGTCACACTTGGTCCAACTTGCATGTTTCAAATGTCTCGGTCACACTTGGTCCAACTTGCATGTTTTAAATGATTGTTCAAAAGCAAACCTTTGTTAAAGCACTGTGTATTAAATATAGCTGAATATGCTATAATATGTACAAATATTGTACTTCAAATGATTGTGATGTCTTCATGGTGGAAGATCAGAAGTGTCGCAACGTTTATCAACTATTTTAAGCCGCAATAAGCTCAACAATGTAGTATAATTAGGAACTGCGGATGTCGAAAACTACGCCTTATGTTTACTTCAGTAAACAAGAATAAAGGTATTTGCTCGATAGTGATATGCTATATAAAAATAAATATATAAAGTGCGAATCACACTAACACTCATTGCAGTTTATGACAATGGTTGGTCATTATTGCGCTGACGTTATATAGTTCCTAAATCAGCAATCAGCAATTTCCGTTCACTTTACTGAGATTTATTAATGGTCCATACTTTTACATTGAACATGAAATTTAAAAATATATCATACGTATGTCGTTCAAATGGAACTTCCTCGTTTACTATAATAATTGTTAAATTTTAAAATTCGGACTTTAGCCATTCATTACATATTCGTTTGTTTTAAATATATCATCTTTTAATATTCTGGTCATAAAATTATGTCCGAATTTATTCGCATTTTGTAGGACGTAGATAATGGTTGTTAATGAACACAATTGATAATTGTCTCAAAGTTAAACAAATGTTGGCACACTTACTTAATGCCTCGAATTACAGTTATATTGTTAATAATCGTAGCGTACTGGTCAAACTCGGCTAGAAACATTCCATTTGTGTTAATAGGGTCGAATAGTTCAAAATGTTTCTGGAGAACCCAATATAGTCTGTAGTTAGTAAAGTTTCAGTCATAAATACTTGCGTAAGTGTCCAAACGATTACGCAGTCCATCGCAACTTCTTAATATGCCGAAAGCTATATGACGGAAATTATAAATAGTGTAGGGATTGGCGTTCGTAAATTATTAATGGCCGTGGCATTGTATGGTATACATGTATGTGCACATTTTGGGGGACGATGGTCCTCAGAATGTATTGAAAGAGGATAATATTTTCTTAAAGACGCACGAAGTCCTTATTATTCGTAACTAATTTGTACAAGATCACACATACCAATAAATAATTGATTTATCGCCTTTTTAACCTATATATTTCTGCAACTTATCTGAAAAGTCACGCTTTTAGAAAGTGAGTGATCCGGAGATAAACGAAATTTGACTACAATTTTAACAACTTAAAATTAAAGAAATTCAATTAAGAAATTATTATAAATTGGCGTATTTTAAATGAATACATACTGAGTAAGAAGTTGGTGTAGTAAATTAGCGGAACTATCTGTGCAAAAAAGGTAAAACATATACATTCATTTTATACAAAACTGGTCTTTAGACGAAATGTTTAGGGGAAATAGTCAGTTTGTTGATAACGAGCTCAAGAAATTAATGGTAGAAACACAGAACTTATAGCATTATATACATTATACCTTTTATTTATATAACTGCATAGCAGAGTAAATAAATGTGCAATTTTACATGCGTTTGTTTATCTAAGACAAACATATTGTGTTCAAAAGGACTCGAACGACAGATTATATTAATACTGGCATAAACTTTGTGTTCTTTAGAACTAATTATATCATTCGTTTGTGTTATCTCGGTTCAATTTAAACACATGCGCATATCTGGCATACACTATTTTTTAATAATTCAGTCTTAAAAACAACTAATAAAGTTACACTCAGTTTAATTGACTACTAATGCAACAACTGGTCAGTAATGAGGCTGTATGTGGTGTCAGGAGATCACGCCATACTATCACAGTCAAGGCGGCAGTTAACTTGTTCATGTGGTCATAGTCTTTATATAAGTGGATTTTTGTAAGAAGGATGATAAGCCCTACACGCATCACTGAAGAAGTTACAAGCAAGTCTCGTCTGCGGAAAGCTTCTGACCGGTCAAGACTGTTTTGCAAATTAATTTCCGACACTTTGCCTCGGGGATGTATAAGTCAGAAAGACTCCGAGAACTTCTTCTGTCCTATTTAAAAGTAGCAAAACTCTTAACCTGCTAAGCAAGAAGCTACAGGTTTAGGCAAATAGTACAGACCAAGTTCAACCAGCTCTGCCGTCAGCTGTCTGATCAGGATCTGTACTCTTGGCTACTAAGTTCCAGCAGTATGTCGGGTTAACTCTGGATATAGGTGTAATACAGATCTGTTCTGTTCTGTAAGCTAAAGGCTGGTTACTAGAACTGGTAGGGACAGAACGTCCAAAGATAGAATGTGCGGTATTGAGATCAGAGAAGTCAACTATAAACGTCAATACGTGACAATTAGAGAAAAAAAAACAATTCGTAATAATGATACATGTACATGTGGCCAAACAAAAAGGCCGTTTTTTTAATCTGAATAAATGTCTAAAGAGGTTAGCATACATGGACTTGATTATGAACCCTGTAAAGTGTCTTTTACATTTTACTTCTAAAATGATATTAAATATACTAAACTTAACTGATGTATTTATCTTTTGGACGAAATATATTCTGAGGGTCAACATCATCTTTTTTGCTTTGGGAAAATGGTATTATATTTATTGTTTTAATGCCTGTACCCAACAGCATTGCGATCTTTTGTACCAGAAAATAAGTGGTTAACTTGATTAACTGTTAAGTTTAAGAAATCATATAAAAGCTTTATATAAATTGTCTCTGTATTTCAATGAATTTTGATGATTTGAAAACAGATTTCAAATGTAAAAATAGATTCGTTAAATTTAAATGCATAATTACAGAGTGTAGCTTATATTTATAATTTCATACATTTAAATTAAACAGCACAGTAAATTATATAATAAGTTTGTGTAGTCATTTATTACATAATTTAAAGCTGGTTTCATTCCTTCAACTGTTTTAGCGAAGACAATTATTTTTAATAAATCCCATGGGAATGGTACGGAACAATACGCAATATGTTTATTTAAAGATTTATCTTAATAGAAATCTAACAGACATCGCAAGAGACAGACACCGTTTTGTATTAAATTTGCTGGAAGTTTTACGAAGATGGTCTTTAGGTTTCATTTTAAATGGTTATCTGTAAGTTTTATCTAAGGGCAAGGGCACACTTTCCTAATAAATAAAGAGAAAGTTTAAAAACACCGTTTAAGATCAGTTCTGTCTTGAATTAATGCAGGCATGATGTTGTCATTGGCTTTATCAATGCAATGTAAGTTTTGGTAAAGTCAATAGGCAATGATCGACAAATTTAGCATGCATGGCCGTGTGTTTTGGTGTCTCATTTCCGGACAGGATACTTCCGGTTTCGAGCCATAAACCCGAGTTCATGCTTATCCCAGTGTGTGTGTTATCTGTGTTTGGTTCATGATGTTGGCATGCATTAGAGGATTAATAAATGTTTGGAAAAAAAGTTTTACTAACGACCTTAAACAGATAAGATTTTCTAAATGACCATAGCGTTTTTGGTGTTTCATGTCAAACTAATACAGTAATAATTCTTAATATTTCTAAAATATGCGGGTAACATCTATTTCTCCTGCCTTGAAATGGCGTCACTAAGTTTCGGCACATCTATCTTAATACATACCTAATAGCACATTTTAGTTTGGGTTTGTTTTAATTTTTGACCAGACTTGGTGCTATTAGCGTCAAAATAAACAGATGTATCATTCTATACTCTCAGGTTGAAGGATTGTAGCCGCTTCAAATAAGTCAGAAAGATGATAGCCTAGCGTGCCATCGGTATATGATGTCTGCATTTTATACCCCTGATTTAACGATAATTTGATAAGAGCTAGGCAGGCAACGTCTGAGTGTCTAAGATTTTAAAGTAAACGTCTTAGTGACCCATTCTGAAGAAATAAATGTAAAGTGAAATAAATGTGAAGTTGTGAGTGACCAACATTTAATTTAACATTTGACATCCACATCCACGCTAAGTTATATAAAGTCAATGACAAATCGGTATTTTCTACTATGTCTTTTTCATATCGCTTATAAGTGACTGAAAACATTGAGCAATATTTATACACACATATTTATAAAACCTGACCAGACATCGCAGTTGGTAGAGCGTCTTCTTTAAATATGGGAGGCCCCGGGTTGGATCTCGGGCCGCGACTTTCCAAAGGGAGCTAAAGCAAATATATGGGTAGTTCTATGACTGGTTGGCCCGGTGTCAGGATAATGTGACTGGGTGTGGTATCATGCCAGGTGTTCACGGCAAGATATACAAAGCGAAGGCAATACTATATCTGCTTCAAGTGTTCACCGTCTCAGATAATTGAAATACTGTTGGTGAGACGATAAACCCAATTAAACAAATAAACATATTTAAAAGAGTGCCTAAACCCTGATTACCAATTCCAACGACTAAGTCTGTAATAAGAACACAGCTTGAACTTGAAGTGATTTTATTATTTGTATAACCATGGCCTTTCTTTCTTAAAACTTGAAGGTCTATGTTGAAGGGATTTTTTTATAGTTAACATTTAGTCAAAGAATGTTACAGTGAATACATGTATTCCTGGGCCATTTATATAAAAATCTTTTGTCGAATATATTGCAGAGTCCGTACAGACCATGCCTCATTCTCACAAACAATAAATGTAAATGGAGCAGCATTTAACCTTAGATATAATTTTTTTCTCATCAATAAGATTCGAGTGAAAACCTGGAAACATCTATATCAAGATCGCAAACAATGCCTCAGTCTTGCTCTCTATTTCGAATGATCTATTCGCAAAATGAAAGGCCATAGATCACAAATCTTGGCTGAAAGCCTAATGGCCAGTTCTGCATTTAGACTACCCGATCTATTTTTGTAAAACAGGTATCTCCACTTCAAACCAGAAAAGTGAGTTGCTGGCTAATTTCGGCCATAAACCTAGACTGATGTAATGATGCTTATATAGCAAAAGTGGATGCCATTGTACCATTAAAAGAAAATATGCATTTTATTGTACCAAAAATAGAAAATAATGATGTAAAAGTGCCGCCAATATAAAAATGCATTTCGAATGCAGAAAATATGTAAATCCTCTTACTTCCTACTAACGCCATTTGAATAAAGGTGTTACTATATACCACAGCACCGATTGTTTCCTTATCCGGCACACAGGAACACATTAGAATGGAAAGAATGCCTAATACTAATAACAAATATTAACAAATATAATTAAGTAAAGCCAAACATAGACAAAAATGTAATTTAACTGAGTGTCAAACGGGCAATTACGCATTTCGCTGTATTGTACTTTTATCATATTGATTTTCATGGTATAAAATCTAATAGAATGTTCGCCATTTGTACTGATTATGTAATAGACATGCCTTGAAAAGGCAATGTATTTTACTGTGCTCCATTGTGACTTAGTTGGATACCATATTTGTATGTAGTAAGAAAACATTTTCATCAAATATTGATAAAAGGCATTTCGTAAAAATAAATCGCACATTCAACGGAAGCGTATTGGCAATATCTCAAATATTCTTAGACGCATTTCGTTCTTTTTATGTAAGTTAAAAATTACTTGTGTTGTGCCACAAATCAAGCAAACTAATATCCCACATACCAAAAAAGACCTGTTGTGTAGCTAGTGTGGCAAGAATGCATTTCGCAGTACCACAGGAAACAAAACGAGATTTTTTTCTAAGGTCGATAATATTAAAATGTAAAAGTTAGGGAAACGAACCTGTAAAGCACTGATGAAACCACAATGTAACCAAATGCAACGTCGCAAATATAACAGGTATGGGTTTTGTTGTACTGCAGGACGAATGTAATGCCATTGACCGAGAATATAACAGCGATGCATAATGGTAATAAATACTTATCTACAAAAGACTTATTTTGACACAAAATGTATTGAATATCTTTACCTGTCAAGAAAGATCAAGTCTTTAATTTAGTAGTTATGTTAGGATAGTAACACTTCAAGTAGTGTATCAAGTAAATAAACGAGAACATTAAATGTAATGTCGTTAATTGTATAAGTCGTGTAAGATAAAAAATAAATTCTCGCACAACAATTTTTGTCATCTACCGCACACTAGTTATTCTCTTGCAGTACCTTTTCTTATACTTTCAATACCTAATGTTTGTAGTGGATATCGTCTATTGCCATCGAGTCTGAATTGCATAATCATATTATTCACAGCATTAACACTTCGTATATTAAGTTAAGTCAATTTTTACAAAGCGTCCCGTGACGCTTTTGAGCATCACTGGAACGTATGCACCTGTCAACGTTGTAAAAGCTGAACAAACTAAAGTCCTTGTAAAAATGGTTGAATAATATATTTTCATTCACCGATGGGCAAAATAAAATTTAACGAAAGTCTCTGTACATTTTGCTGTCTTAAAATGGTACTCAGTAGAGTTATAGAGTTAGAGTAATTAAATTACAAAACAACTTAAGGTCGTCCATGCACTAATTTTACTAACGATAACTTACGTAAGAATCGAGCTCTATTCTTTTATTTAACCTTTTTAACTCGGCTATATTGTTCAGTTTAAAACTGGTTCACATTTGACTATGCATAGGTAAAACTTCGCTGCATAATTTCTTTTAATGTTTTAAATGGTGTCATCCTTCTTTTTATAACAAGTTTTATGTGTATGCTTTATGGAAAAAACGGCTATCTTGCCTTATTTTACGATCGTTTTATATGCAAACGCATATATAAAAAACAGCAACGTTAGATAAACTGTTTCAATATGGAATGAACGAAACATGCCCACAGAACGTGAAACGTTTAGTTATTGTTAAAATAACACTACCATGATGTTGATAAAGTGAATGTACCTTCCCAGTAAACATATTTTAAGAAATGCCGGAGAGAAATAAAATGCAAACTAACATTAAAATGTTGTGTTTTTTAAACTAAATAAATATTTAAATCGACGATATTGTAAACATGTCTTTTGTGCTCTGCTTATATGAAAAGGCGTTTTATGGAAAATACTAAATAGGTGTATGCTGCTTATTTCTACGATTGTTTCATATGCTACAAGCCGATAAAAGTCGTTTATTAATTTAAAATCAAATGTGGGAATCATAAAGTGTTACGGAGAACGTGATAACTTAATGATAAAATAAGCAACTCCTCTCGCACATCATGACGTAAATTAAAGCTATATGTTATCACTTAGTCTGCATTTTAGATTTAGGGAATAAAATATAATGATGAATGCTCTATAAACTGTTATTTTGTATAAAATCGTACCTACAAGCATGTTGTATTATAGTAAATATTATGTCCAACTGACCGCTGTGTATCCCGCACAGTTGAATATTAAATCGTTGCATTCTGTGGTACAAGTTTATCAATTTCAAATATGCTGTCAATGCTATGATAATAAGGTGTCATTTTGATGTCGATGTTGTTTAAGCGCGGATTTTTTTATATTCAGTTTTATAAAACAAGCATGCTCAGATACAGAATAAGACATGTTTTGAAATTATAAAATATTTTGAGATGGAATCTGCAAAACGAATTCCAGCATACAATTATTTAAATTTGTACCGCAGACTAAACTTCACAGCAACGGTAACAATATTAAAGAGACTATAATATTTTACAATTGTTAAATGTAAAAATGTTATTGTCTGGATAGATCAGACAATAACTGAACATGATACTGACAAATCTACAATTCAAAACAATGTTCAGCTGAATATATTTATAACGCTTTATTTAGGATGGTACTACTATTTCTTTTGGAGGGGTGCATTTGGACTTTATCATCAATAATCTTATGGTTTGTCCTGTCACGCGATTTGTTATCTGCAGTCCTTTATTATTCCAAACTTTCAGTCCAATACAAAGAAGAAATTATCTCTTTTTTTGTAAAAAGTAGTTTTTTGTCCAAATCCGCATTAAGTGGTTAACCAGTGAATAACAAGGTTGCTCCCCGTTATTAGCTAATTCAATAAAGGTAAGCAGATGATTTTAAAAAATAAGTTAATTCTATAATCACAAGATGTCAGTCATTAAATGAACGTCATAGTACTGGTATGTGGAGTAACTTTACGTATCAAGATGAACAAGAAAGAGCACGGATGCGAGATATCCAAGGCACCATATCGAGCATGTGCTGTAAACAAGAAGATGACCGTCCTGGGAACATCAGCACTCTTTTCATGCTATTCATTACATAAATATTTTAGTGTAACAACCCGTAATTCAGATTAGACCTACACTATTTCTACTTTTCTTTCTTCCTTGTTGGCCAACCGGCGGCGAATTCCTATTAATGTCAACTACTTTTTTAATTGCAAGCCACATTTTATGTTGCAAGCTACACAATTAAACAAAAACCCAGAACACTCGGTTCTTTTCTTTGAAAATTGTCCCACAGAACAACTGTGACGTCGTGTTATAGACAGTTACAGTATAATCCCCATACAAAATGCATTGCTTAAAAGGCATCGCTCTACAGAGCGCGACATTAACATAGCGCTGAAATACGTCATGTTAATATCAGGCTGTGGCGTTAATCAAGCTAGTTTTGCTTGTTATGCTGTATGGACATGACTGTTTACAGTACACAAAAGTTCAACAGTTAAACAACAATAAAAAAACAACAGAAAAACAAAAAGCTGTTCTATTGTAAATAATGTAAAAAGCAGCACTTTCGACAAATATGGTGCTATACGGTGATATATGTGAACATTGAGTTCGTACATTTAAAGTGCGATACTATTTTTGACTCTCTAGTTATTGAAGGCAATTGGGAAAAAAATGTTTGGAGACCCCGAGGCCTTAACTTCTCTGTTAAATTATGTTACTGTTAAAATAAGTTAGATATTTTCCTGTAAAGGATGAATGTGCCAGTTGTATGAAATAACACACAGAAAAAAAGCCATTGGACACATAAATCAACCTTTCTAAGAATATACTCTGTTTCCTGGAAAATGTTAAGAATACGTGGAAAATACACTTTTTATTTAATTAGATAAATGGATTTAATTTAAAAAATATTTTATATTAAAGTCTTTATAATAAATGTACAGTATTTAAATGTACCCCATAGTCATACAGGACAGTAATTATGCCTGTACATGTACATTGTTCTTGGATAGAATAAAATTTAAGATAACTCCATTTGATGTTGAAAAAAATGAAGCAACAGCTTCTTATATTTTTTCAAACAAAATATAGCACCTAAATGCGTGGGATCGTGTATCCAACTATACCAGAAATAATAAGTTCTTTACACCTGTAATGTGATTACAGTTTCGGTTTTGTTTATCTTTAACCTCATATTAATGGGACTAACTCATACTTTCTTTTTTTCTTGGGCATTGATTACTTCCCGAATTACTTAAACAAACAATGATGTGAAGTCAAATTGGTCAAATTGATCATGTAATACAAGAATTACCGCCATAATGTTCAAATTTAGAAATATAAATACAAAGGAAAACAACGAAATAAATACAATGGATTTTCGCGCGCAATAATCTGAAAATCTTAAACAAATAGCAAAATTGTTTGTAATGTAATTGCGCCGATTACTATATGGTAGTTATGTTTTGTTTGAGCAACGTTCAATTCATGATTATAGCCACTGCTGAAATCGGCACAAACTTGTTTAAATTATATGGATTACCATTTAGTAATGTTTTTGAGTAGAGAAGCGGATTATTTGTCACTACGATTATCCACCGAAGGTAAGAAAGGTAGCGGCTCGTGAAACGGCCCTCTTGATAGCGATTAGAGTTTTTCTGCAGGCTTTGTTTGGTAATTTAACCGCCATTTCTCTTCCCTAGAAGGATACATGTTATTGTCGGCAGAGAAAAAGTCGATCTAGAGTTACCTTAATGATTGATGAACTTTTTTTAAAGACGCTACTGGTAGCAAAGCAAAAAAACGCACACAAAAACTAAAACATAATACAACACAAAAAACAAACAGCAGCACAATAACCATAATGAAAATCGTCACCCTCGGTCCCCTCCTCCTCTTTCCCTCCTCCTCCTCCCCTCCTCCTCTCTCCTCCTCTCCTCCTTCCTCCTCCTCCTCTCTCCTCCTCCCCCCCCCCGCCGCCCCCCCCGCCGCCGCCGCCTCTCCCCCCCTCTCCCTTGTTTCCCCCTTCTTTTCCTGTCGCGTCCCCCCCGCTGTTTCTTTCCCGTCCGTGTCTGCCTGCTTCCTTGTTAGGTGGCACGTGATCAATACAGTCCAGGAGAAATGGCACATGGTACGATCTCTAACTTATGTGACACAAGCCATATGGCCGGGTAATTAGATCTTTCGTTCTCCCACAAAAAAGTCCCTGATGAAAACCAGTGATCCGACGTCACATTCGGCGTGGCTAGAAAGCCGCTGACTTAAATAGGACTTTTTTTCAAATTCATAAAAGCGGAAATTTGACGGGACAATTTTATTAAATAATAATATACGTAGTGATAGGGAAAATCAAAATATAAGTATCAGAAAGGTTTAGCAACGATTTAATCAGAATTTTCGCAGACAGAAAATTAATCAAAAGGTGTCATGTCATATTGAATGCTTATTTTGCGGAGAGAGAAACGAAAGACGTCACTTCATCAGTCTGGGGTTACTATTTGGCGGCTGATTAAGTATATACGTCATCATCATAAGCAACTGCATCATCTTCATCTTTACCGTCGTCGTCGTCAGCAGCAACATGAACAACAGCAACATTCTCATCCCCACCATCATAACTACCACCAATGTTATCTTCCGAATCACCAATCATCATCATCATCATCATCATCATCATCTTTTCCAATCCCTGGTCATCTTTCTTACTATTATCAAACCTTGTTTGGAAAAAAAAATTCACACCTAAACAACCGACTTTGCTGAAGATAGCATTTCATATTTTCAATTGATACACTCGTGGTTGTCCTACATCATTCAAAATTGACACTACCTTTAAACAATGGCAGAAACGTCAATCAAACTTTGAACATTCCCTGGCTTCTTGTAAGTGCAAATCGCTAATAAGGAAGTAACGACATGTCTTAACGGCGTAAACATAATTTACAACAAAAATAACTCCCTCATCAATTTATTATTCATGTCATTACTTAACTAAAGGTTCCCACGCTAACCGGTTGAGTTCATCGTGACTGTCACTCGAGTTTTCATTGGGAAAGAAAAAACATTTATTTGCGCTTGTATCAATAGAAGCACTTCGGGTTATTATGCCAGCAGTAATCAGACAGCATTTCATTCATTCCAAACTTAGCTAGAATTTACGAAAAACGACGGAAAGTTTCAATGTGTTTAGAACGCAAGCCTTTATCAACGATAAACTCTGATAGCAGGGATCGTTCGTAGTACTTCGTGGCCCGATTTTTCGTGCTAAACGTGAAGTCAAATGGCATTTAATATTGGTGTGTTAGGCATCTGCAACTCTGCTTGTTACCTGCCGGAGACATCAGTGGTCTTAGCTGTGGACTTGTGGAAATTAGTGTCCCGCTGACCAATAACGGTGTAGTATCCCATGTGCCTTAAGTGTGAACTCAGACCTGACCCCACAAACACACACACGCACGCACGTACCCGCACATACAACCGCACACACACGCACGCACACGCATACATGCACCGACACGCAAACACTGGCAAGCTCACGCATTCAAAAAATGACCTTTTCACGCACACGAGCGCACGCGCACACACACACACCTACACGCAGACACACACACCACACAAACGCACGCGCACACACACGTGCACACACATAACACACGCAAGCACACGCACGCACACACACACTAATTTGTTTATTATCTTTCCCTCTTTGAGTTGTTGGTTTGGGGGTCTAAATGAGGCCATTTTCAGTGCCTTTCGATTAATGCAAACGATATTATAATAATTTCTTTCACATACTAAGTTGTTGTTGTTGTTTTTTAAATATGGATAACCCATGGGTGCTACAAAATGTGGTTGAAAGCAGCAATCAGTTAGCAAGTCGTATAACATACTCGAAACAATGTTTAAGCGAGAGGTCTACAACAACATACAACTTTTTATTAAGATATATTATGTCTCAGATAACACCAGTGACCTAAGTCATTGC
>RXXH01000300.1:0-27100 GCA_007844125.1 Sinonovacula constricta | reverse complement strand
GTGGGTATATGGATTATGTTACATTTCTATCCCTGTAGGAAGATGGGCATGATTCATACCAACATTATTGGAATAGGCTCCTGTGCCCTGGTGTATTGGAGCAGAACCGCGGACTCCTATGAGATGTTGATCGTGGCAAGATTCCTGGTCGGTATCTCATCAGGTATGATTTCTTTTATATATAAACAAAATGTGAGTTCTATGAGTACGGCAACATATATTAAAATATGAAATGGCACAGGACAAAGGTATTTACATGGCAGTCAGTTGTAAATATAACAACAAAACTGTGACGAGACATGATACAAAACTGTTAAACGGCATCACGTACCATATATTTATGATACTGTTGTAAACCAGACAACTGGTGGGGTTGAATGGTGACACACATATATTGTTTCCGAATATGCACACAATCTAATAAACCATTATGCAAATGTATGCAAATGTGCACATGATAAAATATTAATTAATACTTCCAGGTCTGTTTACCGGCCTGACGCCTATGTATCTATCGGAGATCTCCACGGTAAAAATACGAGGTGCCCTGGGAACCTTACATCAGCTAGGTGTGGTGTCCGGCCTATTACTCTCACAGGTGCTCGGATTTCCGGAAATATTCGGGGACCAGTCGCATTGGAATATGTTGCTAGGTAAGAAGGAGTTCTCTGGAAACCACACATGTAGAAATCTTCAGGAAATATTACATTTTCATTAGAAATAAACATAAAACACAAAGTAGTTAGGAAAAAGGTCAGGATATATATAGAAATCAGTCATGAAACGTTAAAAGTAAAGTGCTGAAATACTTTTTAGAAATAAGAAATAAAGATAATGACCTTCCTTAAGTAAGTTCTGTTTTGTCTCAAGTGCATATTTGTAACTTTGTACAACTCTAAAACATGAACGATTTGAAAACAGTCCATGTGTCGCAGGTCTAGGTGTCATCCCGTGCGTTCTGCAGCTGTTCACCATGCCTGTGTGTCCAGAATCACCGAGGTATCTCTTGTTACAGAAACAGCGAGAAACAGACGCCATTCAAGGTAAGATACAAACAGAACTGAACGGAACAAAAGAATAGAACTGATGTCAAATGTGTACATTCTACATCACTTCCTTACGAGTAGCCGACACAATGTGAAACGCAACGTCACAAGAAATATCCATTATAAACTTACATGATGAGCGATTTGAATGTTAATTAATGTTAATGTTTTAGTCCACTTTGATACTAACTTATGTCTTAGGATCCTGGGAAGGGAGTGGAGATGGGTGGGTGTGGGGTTGGATGCATTCCCCCACCAACCAGGTAAAAAAGTAGAGCTGTGAAAACACATACATGTAAGCTTAAAATATACTAAGCTTTTAAAATAAATGATTATTATATTATATTTACTGCTTAGTTCGAAGTTAAGGTCCCAAACTGTGTGCGTATATCCAGTGTATACTGCGCTTAAGTTGGATGGATCTTGATTCGTACCCCCTCAATCCACCGGCTATTTTGTCAAACTGCATACCGATACATTGATAATTGAGGTTGAGTGGGTGTGTCAAAATGTACACCTATAATTAGAAGGCTCTACACATAGTACCCATGCTTCTAGCAGAGTGATATGTTACTTATTCTGCACAAGGATAGTCCCGAAAGGAGAACATTTCTTTAATTAAAGTCCCGCTCCGCTATTCAAAGCAATACTAATTCTCATATCTGATAATACGCATGCTTTCGTGTGTTTGGGGGTACACGTATACTGTGTATGTGCAGATATATGCGTGTCTGAATGCATGCACGGAAGACATTGGAAATTGGAATGCGACCTTAATTGGCTTCAGACTGTGATCTCAGTGGGTGCAGAATGGGTTGGGGGCTGGGGCTACGGGGAGTATGGGGGGTATGGGGGGAGTATGGGTTGGGGAGTATGGGTTTGGGGAGTATGGGTTGGGGGTATGGTTGGGGGAGTATGGGTTGGGGGAGTATGGGTTGGGGGAGTATGGGTTGGGGAGGAGTATGGGCTGGGGGAGTATGGGTTGGGGGAGTATGGGTTGGGGGAGTATGGGTTGGGGGAGTATGGGTTGGGGGGGTATGGGTTGGGGGGAGTATGGGTTGGGCGGTGAGAGTATGGGTGAGTCTAGCTGGCTGCACACAGCCTCAGACTGCTGTGGTATCAGGGAAGGATGACAGCGTTACTAGTTTACAGTTTATAGTTACTCTCTATACATATATATGTAATATATGATATATGTGACATGAGGTACTAGGTACATAATAACCAATACATAAGATATGTGAAAGCCAGGCTGTAGTTTGTATACTAATGATGGATGTATCTAACACAAATATATCTATAATATAATAAACTAACGAATAATAACTAGCCAGGTGGTCGGCGAAAGTGTTTCATAACTGCATTAACAAATATACAGAATTTATTAAAATACCAATCTCTTGCTCGGACATGATATAAGCAAAGTCTAAAGTATAAGCATTCATAATGTTTGAGAAGTCAAGATAATGTTTTCGTTTAATAGAGACATATAAACATCTAAATGGCAGTGCAATAAGCCCATGTACATCAAACATGACTGTTTATGTCAATCAAGTGTACAGCTGTGATCTTACAACATCGTGTTATCTTACGGGTTGTTTGGGGACATTCAATGCCTTTATAATACCATTTCAGTGCGTGTGTGTGCATGTGTGTTCATGGTAACACTTCAGTAAGCTATATTTCTCATAAATTCCCAAACTTTCCTTTTTACAGCATTGACAGTATTGAGAGGAACAGCGGACGTTTATGACGAAATTGATGATATAAAGTCAGAAGGGAAACTAATGAATGCACAAGAAAAGGTAATATGAATGGGGTACATTGGTAAAATGATAATTGTCTCCCTTGTAAGTTAATATCCGAGGTATTCCAAACAGTAGATAGGTCCTTATAGTTTAAATTCTTGGACTTTATCTCCTGTTCTTTTGTAGATATTGCAATAACAAACACTGAATTTCTTACTTTTGCATAAATATAAGCTTAAAAATAATTTAAATACTTATTGAGATATGTTATTTGAAAAAAGAAAATGGACATTTTTATTGATGATGGTTATTCTGTGTATCATAAGAAAGGTAGAAAAGTCAACATATACTCCAAAGAGCACAAGCATAAAAACCTAGTAAAACAAATGAAAGGACCTACTTGCATTTAGGCATTATTCAGGGGAGACTATTCATTAATGTCTCTCATTGACGATGTGACAAACTAGCCTGTATAACTGATTTAACAAAAACGGACAGTTCTGCCAAATTTATATCCGTTGTTTAAACTTATCTTCTAAAGTCTTCTTTACTTCTTTTAACTGGTTGCGTCCCCATACATGTAATCTTTGCTGTCTGTTTGTTCAGCTTATCAGGATTGTTACGTGTTTTTCTCCTCTGACATACCTTGGATTTTTTGGAACTTCAATTCCATCTACACATGAACGGGTTGCTGTACACATTTGCTCTTCTTCCCCAGTCGTTATGTCATTGATTCAAATATTTAATTTCTTTTACAATCAAGAATTGTGTGTATTTCTTCTTATTGTCTTCGCGCTGAAGCGCGAGTCTTCTGTGATCACGTTTGCTGATTGCCACTGGAGAGTCATGTGACCAGGATGTTTACCAATAGGATCTAAGCGGTAATCGGAAATGCGGTTCATCATCAAGCAATAATCTAAAAAAATGTCTTAAAAGTCCAATGTCACATTAAAAACTGTCGTGATTGTCACAATAAAAAACTGTCGTCAGAAAATTATAGTCAAACATGTGTTTATTTCGATTATTTAGTTATTTTTATTGTATTGTTTTCGAATTAGATTTCTCATGCAAGGGAGATTACTGTGATGGGAATCTTGTGTTTCGTTTTATTTTTCCCACATTTCTCTAACTGGTACAATACATACGTTTGCGGCGTCATTGATGCTTTGCATCATTTTTTTTCTTGTAGGAATAAAATTCTCTCACTCAAATACCAATCGGAACATCTCAGATAATTCACGAATCATCTCTCGGATGTATGTAGGTAGTCGGATTACCTCGGCCATTTCCCTAAATGTGACTTCTTTTGTGACAGACGTCAAAGCAAAGATGGCAGCTCGGATGACGGCTCACTACAGTACGATGCCTGTAAAACTTCAATTTGTGGCGGCTTCAAATTAAAAAAAATCAATTTTAATTTACCCAGCGCAGCAGACACGCAGCTGTCAAAAGATGGCATTGTTTATGTTTTGTCCGAACTACATTTTAGGGATATTCTTCCGACTTCCGACGAACAAAACGATCGTGATTTGAGCAAGTATCATTGCACCAGATACATCCGAGGGATGATTGTCCCGAGGACGGAATTGCCCGAGGAGTTCCGATTGACCCAAATACAATAGGGACATTAGTTTTAGTAACGTCACTACTTTCTTTTGAATGACGTCATAAAATACGTCATCACTGTCGCCGGCTGCCTATTTCAAGGCGGTCACTGTTGGGTTTTATATAATTAAACTCAGTGTTGTTGCAACTTTTACGTTTAAGTAGCATGTGAATACTTTTGTCCTGTGCATTTTAATTTTTATTACAAGTTGGAATATGTTGGAATGTTTTCAAACAATAAAAATGGCCTGTTGGTGCAGATGTTTGGTAGATCTAAATCTGAGTTTTTTTGTAAGAATTCGACTGTGTTTACATTTCGCTTAAAGGTAGTTGAATGCAATTATCATGGAAAGTAGTTCGTGCAATCTTAATTATAACTTGAGTTAACTGTGTTAACTGTATGGAAACACACATCGTAGGCGGATAAATATATGGTGTGCATGTGTGGAAACTGAACAATGTGTTTTTACGGCATGTCCTAATTGGTGTTCATTTGTTCTTTAAGTATTGTTGTTTGTTAGTTTGTTGTTGTTGTTATTGTTTTTGTTTTGATTTTGCTAATGCAAGGTGGCTAACTGTTCGAAAGGAAAGAAAGTTGCCGATGAATGCGGAGTTAAACAAAAGAACTACTTTCTGTCCACAGGTTGGTATAATCCGACTGTTCAAGAAAAGATCCCTCCGCCGATCGTTGGTCATCAGTATCGCAATGCAGCTGTCACAACAATTCTCAGGAATAAACGCGGTACATTTGTCTTACACAATCTGTAGTTTGCTATCTGTCGTTATAATTATTACTTTTCGTAATTATACGTTTTCAAATTTTTATAACACAGGAACTCATGTCGTCAATCTCAGCTAGTGAAGACTAGGGTCCTGCTGGCCAAGGGCAGTGTCAGTAACCAATGTGTATCGAGGTTGACGATTTTTGTTACGAACTGTCCCATAACATCTCGGCGTATAATACACGAATTAATGTTCCAGCTGTGATATCGCACGATTGTGTCATCTCTAAGCACGTGGGAGTATGGGATTTTCAAAGAAGACCGTTTCCAATGCCTTTAAATATTTCTGAGATTAAGTAAGACGAGATTTATGTTCGGCGTGACATTTTCCCTACTTAGATAAAAGAACGTCAGAAAGAATGTCATGTACATCTCAACGAGTTCTATTGGAAGATATCGTGTATAAAATCATTCATGATGAAGATGCATAAAAATTCAAAAAGATGTAAAACTACTTGAAAACCAATGTTAATATATGAAAGTGTTTCAGAAGTTAATATTAACTGAACTTATCGCAGCAGTTACAATAATACACAAGTTTAAAAGGTCCTTTAAATGTGTCGGGACAATATTTTAACAAATCAAATGTGGAAAAGCCTAGCTATTATAGCAGAGTTAGGAATGGTATTAATTAGTGGTTCAGTCGTTTTGCATCTTTGTGGGCATTTACCGTCAGTTAGCATATAATGATGTTTACACATTTTCACACATTTTTCCCCGCAGATTTTCTACTACTCTGTTATACTGTAAGACGGCTGGGCTCGACAAGAACACGGCAGTACATGCCACTTCCGGCGTTGGCGCCATTATGGTTACCATGACGATGATCACCATTCCGCTCATGGATCGAGTGGGGCGTCGAACCTTGCACCTGATCGGCCTGGGAGGGATGTTTATATTCAGCATCTTGATCACGCTGTCTCTCTCACTCATGGTAAGTTGAAAATTATAATAATGATGCTGATGATGGCAATGATAGCAATAATAACGATGATTGTGAATCTGCTGGTGCTGCTGCAGCTGATGATGATGATAATGATGACGAGGGGCGCTCGTTGTCGGACTTGTAATTCTCTACACGTAGGTTCGAGTCTCGGTCGTGCAATATAGGAAGGTCCTCTAGCTGACTAGCGGGGCGCCAGTGGTTCGTCCTAGACAATTGTCGATATTCGTCTTTTAAACTAAATAGCTGGACGTCGCCCAAAGTTCCAGAATTGTGAAGCTGCAATATATCAGAACAAACATTATAAAACTTTGTCGTAAAAAAATAGGGATGAAGATGATGTCTTCGTTTTACCAATTTTCTTAATAATATTCCCTTTATTAAACCGTCTAGAAAGCATTATATAACATGTATATATTTCTATCTCCAGTACTTATCAGATTGGTTAAAGATCGGAACCATCGTTGTGTCCCTGCTCTATGTTGTGTCTTCGCCGTGGGGCCGGGTTCCGTTCCATGGCTTATTGTGGCGGAGATATTCAGACAATCAGAGCGCTCAGCCGCCATCGGGGTGTCGGTGCTGGTGAACTGGTTGGCTAACTTTATTGTGGCGTACACGTTCCCCTACATTCAGGTATAAATTGCAAACATTCGCTTTATTCTAACAATTCAAGGTAGGTAGGCGCATCACCTTATTATCTAACTCAAACAAAACACTGGATGGTTGGGGTACAGGGTCAGAAGAGTTTCTTATGACCAATGACTGAATTAAGTCTCATTTTGTACTCAACAACCGAACACGGTGAAAACAACTAATTGTCTTGTAATCCTACTATCACACTCTCACTAATTTGTTTGCTTTTTTATTTAATACATAATTTTACAAACTGGCACTGATACTTAACGTATTGTGTTCGAAGAAATCTATCATAATATATAAATAAATATAAATCACGAAAAAGAAATGTATTTAATTAATTCTTAACCGTTATTTTGGTCACAAGCTGTTGTATCCCCTGATATCCTAATTGTTAACGTGTTTATCTCAAAGTGAGACATGGAGACCTTTAGGTATCCGACAGTTTGGTCCAAAAAGCATTTCTGAAATAACCAAATAAGTCATTGGTATCTGAAAAGGTCTTAAAAATGTTGTTTATTGATGTCAAAACGATCTGTCTGAACAATCAAGGATAAATTCACACTAGCCATTGCAAACAGGTGTTTTCTATCCGAGTCACGCTGCAGAGATAGCTATTTTAAAGTTAGAAAACCGCAAGACCACTTACTTTTACATAGTCATCCGGGTATTCCGCTCTGACATGGACATCTATTTTTAGCAGTGACTACTATCGCGATTTTTTATAAAGTTGAAATGGCTACAGTCTAACAATGAAGTTAGTGTTCAAAATCGTATTGACTAACGTACGGGTTTATGCAAAAAGTATGACCAAATTCAGGAAAGCAGTTAGATATTGGTACGTGTACTTAATATAGGAAAACTGTCGCATAGCACCTTCAAAAAGTAGTCCGTCAGCAAGCGCATTATACGATTATCACTTTGTTAGTTTATAAAACGTTGATATTTAATATGTTATTTATCTAATGTTCGAGACGATGTTTGGATGTATTTTAATATATGTTCGGTACTTATTCAGGATGGGCTCGGAAACTACTCCTTCGTGCCATTTACGGTCCTTTTGGCTCTTTTCTGGCTCTTCACATTAAAGTTCGTACCGGAAACGAAGAATAAGACTATCGAGGAGATAACAGTGGAATTAAAGAAAGAAACCTCAGGAACGTCTGCTTCAGACCCCGAGGCTTACGTTGTGACGTAAACAATAGCCAGGATTTCCTCTTCGGTTTTAATCGCAACAGTTTGGTTATCCCATTGCAATCGGAACGCCTCTGACATTTCTGTCAAAATCGCAACATTTTAGACGATGAACAAATGAATGTCATAAATATGGACCGTTCTGCGATTTGTACCTTTCTCCTTTCTTGGTTATACTGACAGTTTTAGATCACGCCTCAAACGCTCATACACCGTATCACAAACAAAACGCACATGTTCTTTTGAATCAAGTAGGCCACCCATTCACCACGTGGTTATTAACACACTGATTGGATAAACAGACTTCACCGACCATTTTGGAACGGTCCATTAACATTTTTGAGGGTGTTAGTACATACTGCACACTTAAAATGAGTTTCGTTAAGTATTGTTATGTTTTGATTCATGCTGCTGTGTTATATCACATTAGCATTAAAAGCATAGCGTCGCTGATTTGTAACTCCTCTGACTGCTTGGCCTCTTACTGCGTGGGTTCGAGTCCCATTCGAGGCAAAGACGTTAATGTGGGAAGGTCTTCCAGCTAACTAGCGGTGCACTGGTGATTCTACCTAGACATGTGTCTGGGGTCTTCCTCCACCAAAAGCTGGATGTTTCTTTAATGATCACAATTGGTCGCTGCAATTTCGAAAACAACAACACTAACAACAAACATTAAAAGCTATAATTAAAATATAATTACATAATTTTGTTATTAAGATGCAAAATTAAGTTATTCGTGCATAAAAGAAAATGTAGTTATTGATTGCCTCAATGGTCTATATTCGTGCCAGTATTATTGTAAATATGAAACTTTCTGATAACCCAAAGTTGCGTATTAGAGGTATCTAAATAAATACTTAATGGCCAAGTTTCAGTATGGTCACCTGTTATTTTAAAATAACGTTTTAAATATGTTGTGATTTACATAATTTTAGGACAGCCAAAGGGTAATGTGTCGAAAATCGGATTCTGGTGAACTGAACTGATAACATAAAACTGACTCTCTTTTTTTCTCGAAAGAATCCGTCTTTCAATTAAAATGATGTCTGCCATTATTTTTGTTATTGTTTTAGTTGTGTTCTGTATATACTTCTTTATTTTAAACTGACATATTGTCCTTCTATTGTTATATTTTAGATTTCGTTGTATTTGTTATTCATTTCTGTATTTTTTTGTTCTTGTTATAGAATATCATTCATACAAGATTGGTTGAAAATTTTAGTTTGTTAGTTTGTTTGTTTATTGGATTTATCATCCCACTATTTCAGTTATCTGGAGATGGTTCGCACTTGAAGCAGATATAGTGCTGCCTTCACTGTGTATTATATGCCGTGAACACCTGGCATAATACCACACCCAGTCACATTATCTGAACACCGGGCCAACCAGTCGTGGAACTACCCTTATAATTGCTTGAGCGTTAGCAAAGAATCTATACCACTACTATTTTTAACGACTTGTCGCGGCCCAGGATCGAACCCGGGACCTCCCGTACCTGGAGCCTACACTCTACCGATTGAGCTACAAGGTCCGGCCCGGGATCGAACCGGGGACCTCCCGTACATGGAGCCGACGCGCTACCTGGTCCGGTGGGCTGTATTAACATGCTGAAGCAAATGTTTCACTTCAGTATTAATGTTTATTTTCCAACACGTTCTAAACACACAGACACCAATCCCCCATTTTCGAATAAATGGACATGAGTAGATTATCTCCCGTTTAGTGCCAAATTTTATACGGTTTGAATTCATCGTTAATATGTCGATTTCTATAATGCCATAGGACCCTAGAAGAAATTTCGTCTTTAATTTGATTTTTTTAATAAAAACATTTTGTATTCAGAAGTATTTTCAATTGTAAAACTAACGTTCAAAATAAATATCAGATGCCAAGTCAAATGGGAGATAACACAAAGTCATTTGACAAGTTAAAGTATTGCTTGTTTTAAAACGGAAGGTAGTAAATCTAACATGTGTACATACATTTGTATTTGTCTATTTCAATGTAAAAACAACAATAACACATATATGATTCATTCTATCGCAATATTTTTTTTTCTTCAAAACTAAGCGTTTAATTAGTTTCAAAATGTTTCTTTATTTCATTCAGCATCCAAATATGTCATATATTACTATTAACTGTATGGGGATCTACATTATTAAGCCATGTTTCCGTCTGGTTCCAACTTCTGAGCATACATCCGCAGTAAGGTAGATTACAAAGACACAAGTAGTGACAACATTGTAGAGTGCAATATGTTTATTCTATTTATTATTTAGTAAACAGAAACTAGTTCAACCCAAGATTTTTAAGATATATTTCTTTTAATTATTGCTTGATGATGAACCGTATTTCTGATTACCGATTAGATCCTATCGGTAAACATCCTGGTCACATGACTCTCCAGTGGCAATCAGCAAACGTGATCACAGATTTCGCGCTTCAACAATTTAAATACACAAAATTCTTGATTGTAAAAGAATTTAGTCCAGCACACATGGATATAATAACAGTGTTAATGCTATAATTAAAGTTTTACAATACATGGCAATTAGCATTTTAGATAATAGAAATTATAATGTTGATAGAAGAGAACAAATGCCTTTTGAACAATTCAGAATAATGGAAAACAGAAATATTGACAATGAAAATATCAATAAATAGATGGCATATGCACATAGGTTTTATTGTACACAATACAAAACTGAAGCAGATCTTAAATTTATACACTGCCTCTTCATGTATATGTTGTTTCTTATTATTTTGATGCCATTTAACTGATATAGATTTAAGAAATGTCCCAAATTAAAAGGTCTGATCATACACCCATAAAAAACTAATAACCGTCATGAATGAAATTAGGAGTCATAAAGGTTTAGTCAGCAAATGGTTCTTACCACACTCAAACCTCTGAATATATATCAGCGGAAAGTGTGGACATGAGGTTCTCAGCCACACTCAGACTTCTGAATATATATCCATGGAAAGTGTGCACACGAGGTTCTCAGCCACACTCAAACCTCTGAATATATATCAACGAAAAGTGTAGAATCGAGGTTCTCAGCCACACTCAACCCTCTGAATATATATCAACGGAAAGTGTGGACACGAGGTTCTCAGCCACATTCAAACCTCTGAATATATATCCACGGAAAGTGTAGAAACGAGGTTCTCAGCCAGACTCAAACCTCTGAATATATATCAACGGAAAGTGTAGACACGAGGTTCTAAATCACACTCAAACCTCTGAATATATGTCAACGGAAAGTGTAGAAACGAGTTTCTCAGCCACATCCAACCTCTGAATATATATCCACGGAAAGTGTAGACACGAGGTTCTCAGCCAGACTTAAACCTCTGAATATATATCAACGGAAAGTGTAGACACGAGGTTCTCAGCCAGACTTAAACGTCTGAATATATATCAACGGAAAGTGTAGAAACGAGGTTCTCAGCCACACTCAAACCTCTGAATATATATCAACGGAAAGTGTGGACACGAGGTTCTAAATCACACTCAAACCTCTGAATATATATCAACGGAAAGTGTGAACACGAGGTTCTCAGCCACACTCAAACCTCTGAATATATATCCACGGAAAGTGTGGACACGAGGTTCTCAGCCACACTCAAACCTCTGAATATATATCCACGGAAAGTGTAGACACGAGGTTCTCAGCCACACTCAAACCTCTGAATATATATCCACGGAAAGTGTAGACACGAGGTTACCTATGAGGATGACATTGTAGAAGATTTTAAAAACAACCACGAAGACAAACAAGATCCGGTCAAACACCGCCACAGCGTTCTGATAACTGAGGCTGTTAGGATATGACCCTGACTTGGACTCGGATGTCGATTGCTTCCTAGATGCCTCCTTCTCCTCGCAATATCCTTTACCAATTTTCTTCAAGTACAATTTTCCTTTCTCGTTTACGTGTTGGTCGTCCAATGCATTCACCGTCTTGCGGACGTTCCTCGTTTGTTCAAAGGTTGTCTCATTTTCCTCATCATTATCAATACAATGTACCTTCTTATCTTTTCCAGTCGTCTTTTTCTCATTCCCATCATCATTAGCATCATTATTTACCTTCTTACCTTTGCCAATCATATTTGTCTCACTCTCCTCATCCGATGAAATGTATTCTTGTCTTGAGCGCTCCCGAAACACATTTGTAGATTTCATTTGACGCAGTTTCATCAAGTTCAGATTCAGGTTGGGATACATCGAGGGCAGATTTGTCTCCTTTACTATCACGTGTTCTGTAAACCCATCCTCAAACGTTGGTGCCGGGTGCACCCAGTTGCGATTCACGGAACATGTTCAAATCGTCAGTTGGAATGTCCAATACTTTGTCCTTGTGGTAAACCATGCCGCCTTCTGGTTTGGCTTTGTCCTCGTCTACTTTTGGTGACTGTTGAAGACACGTGACTCGGAGAAGAAATCTAACAAACATGCTTGTTACGCGGCCTAGTTTGCGGTTCTTGTGTTTGTAAAAGAAACTTGTGAGAATGACGGAGAGTAGGAGAAAGATATTGTCCAATACAAATGAGCCGGAAATGAAAAATCCTGAAATAAAACACCTCCAATCTATTAGATGTACTGCTCCATTGTTATGCATAGGAACGATAATATTGTAAACAAGGTAGCGAAGTGAATTTAAGCAATTATATGCGACCTCGGTGTCTTTGCACGATTTATGACAAAAATGGAAATGTGTTTAGAAAGTAGTTTGTGCTTTTCTAACGTAATGCAGATTGACTGCAGCTGTTATAGATTGTAAAGTATCATAATTGATTCTTTTACAAAATCGTTGACTGCAGAAACGTTAACTATATTGATACAGATCAAATGCCATTATGTTGATTGCACTGTCTATCATACCCACTTAGATTTCTATCCATATCAAAAATGCCTAATGACTTACATGAAATAGTTTTTTATTGTTATATATATTACAAGATGGATAGGCAGGGTGATTATAAAATCTCAAAGTTTACCTAACACCGAGCTCGTGGTCGCAATATCCGGGATCTGCTGCATAAAGATGGTCATGAGGATGGCGTTTATGACCAGAACCAGGAAACCGGAAGTTATCCTTTCTGCGCACTCAACCGGAAGTAGCATACTGCAGGGCATAAGTAACGAGGACAGCACAATCGGGACGATGGTCGTGAAGACGTAGTTTCCCGATTTTCTCCGAATGGTGAACCGGAAGACGAGCTGAGAGAAGCTTTCCGCTGTACCATTCAATGTCTCGATGACCAGGCCTTCCTTGACCTGTGTGTTTAGGATGTTCCATGATGGCCCTGGTCTAAGGACAAAATTTCAAATAAGGATCTGTCTCCGGAGTTCAAAAAATCGACGCCAAAAAATCACGTGCTCTGATAGACTAATGGTCTATGAAAACTTTTTATAAAGAACTATGTTGACAAATGTACTACGTGACAAATAGAAGTGTAGTGTAAAAAACCCTGTTGCCTGTGTTATTTATAACAGTTTATTATAAGCTTTTTAATAAGCTATGCAATCGAGGATCTAATATTGACAATCACATCTCAACCTCGAGACACGAGTGTTTAAATTGAAGATGTGAAGTACCCAGCTGGAGTTCCAGATATACTCTGACAAAAGTCTACTGTCGAAATGTCGTAAGATAAATGGTAAAATTATATTGATGAAGAATAAAACGGTTTTGGAACTTATTAAAAGATTCGACACAGTGAGGATGTTGACACTGTAATGGTGTTTGACATAGTGACAACGAATGCCGGATGTAGTGTTATTTAGAAATAAAGTCAACGAGTGCCGGCTGTAGTGTTGTTTAGACATAATGCCAACGAGTGCCGGCTGTAGTGATGTTTAGACATAATGACAACGAGTGCCCGCTGTAGTGATATTTAGATATAATCACAACGAGTGCCGGCTGAAGTGTTGTTTAGACATAATGACAACGGGTGCCCGCTGTAGTGTTGTTTAGACATAATGTCAACGAGTGCCGGCTGTAGTGTTGTTTAGACATAATGACAACGAGTGCCGGCTGTAGTGTTGTTTAGACATAATATCAACGAGTGCCGGCTGTATTGTTGTTTAGACATAATGACAACGAATGCCGGCTGTAGTGTTGTTTAGACATAATGACACTGGGTGCCGGCTGTAGTGTTGTTTAGACATAATGATAACGAGTGTCGGCTGTAGTGTTGTTTAGACATAATGTCAACGAGTGCCGGCTGTAGTGTTGTTTAGACATAAATTCAACGAGTGCCGACTGTAGTGTTGTTTAGACATAATGACAACGTGTGCCCGCTTTAGTGATATTTAGATATAATCACAACGAGTGCCGGCTGTAGTGTTGTTTAGACATAATGACAACGGGTGCCCGCTGTAGTGATGTTTAGACATAATGACAACGAGTGCCGGATGTAGTGTTGTTTAGACATAATGACAACGAGTGCCCGCTTTAGTGATATTTAGATATAATCACAACGGGTGCCCACTGTAGTGATGTTTAGACATAATGACAACGGGTGCCGGATGTAGTGTTGTTTAGACATAATGACAACGAGTGCCCGCTTTAGTGATATTTATATATAATCACAACGGGTGCCCGCTGTATTGATGTTTAGATATAATGACAACGGGTGCCGGATGTAGTGTTGTTCAGACATAATGACAACGAGTGCCGGATGTAGTGTTGTTTAGACATAATGACAACGAGTGCCCGCTGTAGTGTTGTTTAGACATAATGACAACGAGTGCCGGATGTAGTGTTGTTTAGACATAATGACAACGAGTGCCGACTGTAGTGTTGTTTAGACATAATGACAACGAGTGCCGGATGTAGTGTTGTTTAGACATAATGACAACGAGTGCCGGTTGTAGTGTTGTTTAGACATAATGACAACGAGTGCCGGATGTAGTGTTGTTTAGACATAATGACAACGAGTGCCGACTGTAGTGTTGTTTAGACATAATGACAACGAGTGCCCGCTTTAGTGATATTTAGACATAATGACAACGAGTGCCGGCTGTAGTGTTTTTAGACATAATGACAACGAGTGCCGGATGTTGTGTTGTTTAGTCATAATGACAACGAGTGCCCGCTGTAGTGATGTTTAGACACAATGACTACGAGTGCCCGCTGTAGTGATATTTAGATATAATCACAACGAGTGCCGGATGTAGTGGTTTTTCTTTGCTTCTAGTGTGATTGTGTCGTGTAGGATTTACCGTCAATTAATTACACATCACTAGGTAAAACACATAAAGTTTTAATTATTGTAATTATTCCATGTTCTACGTATGAAATGTGTCATTTATAACATATATGTAGAAGACGACTACATAGTCTTACTAAAAGACAACCATATGTATATGCTAGCCATAGCTGGAGATGGTTAGACGTGAGTGTATATCCTTTTATTGAGTTACTGTATGTAATGTTAATATTGCATTCCATAACGACATCAATAATAACATTTTAATAGTATGTATGAAGGTTGATTCTGTGTTTGACAAAGGAGTAAAGCATTTTTAGATTGACAATAGTTGACATTTTGATAGGTATGGCCGATTTTTGATGGCCGTTGATTGGATTTTTGTCATTTCAATAACGATAAGCTGTTTTCATGTTTGTCCTATGGAGTACTGCAAGCTTGTAAGTGGCCATCCCTATTCACGCGGTAAAGGTAGATTAAAAAATGTGATATAAGTTAAAGACTTACCTGGCATTATAATGTATATATATAAGTATAATGTGTGTACCCATCTGTATCATCCCATATTCATAATAAACACAGTATCAGTTCAAAAGTGTCTGTCACTTATCATGCAATCAGACGTGAAAAATGTTGACTGTTGTCTTATTTGTTAGAATGACGTCATCACTAGTCTCGCGGTAATCAAGGGACACTACCCTTCTTGATAACAATAAGGACTACATAGCAGTAAATAACTAACAGTTCTTAATGTTATTAAAGGACAGACCAGTGTACACAATTAAATGAGCTTCTTCTCCTTAGGACTCTGAATTAAGTGCGACAATCTTGAAGAGGTACAGTAAAATAGGTCAACAGTGTTTACTGTATTTGAGCGGTAGACGGCGCTAACAACCTTTTCGAAAATACCGCGAGATTAGTGTTTCCGCGAGAATAGTGATGGCGAGTATACAAGTGTTAGTGTGGCTGTTTCTTCACAAGAAAAATACAAATGTAGCAATCATACTTGTATGAGTCCAGGTTGACAGTTGTCCAGAGCGGGGTTAACTTCATCTCCGCTAGAAGCAGGCCCCAGCTGGTCAGTTCCAGTTGGCATAACTGGGTGTCGAACGGGTAATATGTCACATCGATTTCGCAGTGCACCTGGATAATAAATGTAATTTATAGAACGGGTTATATGTCACATCGATTTCGCAGTGCACCTGGATAATAAATATAGTGTATAGAACGGGTAATATGTCACATCGATTTCGCAGTGCACCTGGGTAATAAATATAGTTTCTCGAACGGGTTGTATGTCACATCGATTTCGCAGTGCACATGGATAATAAATATGTTTATAGAACAGGTAATATGTCACATCGATTTCGCAGTGCACCTGGATAATAAATATAGTTTGTAGGCAATAAATTGTATTTCATTAGAGCCATTTCTTGTTTTATAGATACTAGAAGAAGAATCTGGTGGGTGTTCACAGTGTGCAAGGGAGTTTGTACACCAATGATTGCAATAAGTGGAGTTTAATATGACATCGTGCATCGTGCATAATGACCCACTGCATTATCACTGACATTAATTGGTATGTAATACTGGCTCATCGAGAACGGCGACATTATTTTTGTAATTGGTTTTGAAAATATCAATTGAATGACGCCACGAGCGTATATTTTTGAACGGAAATTGTTATTCTTTTACATAAGTCAACTACACATTGTTCCATGTATATTTTACAGGGTTTTGTTTCTTTTGTTTCTTCTAAAGAACCTCACAATAAACTGTAAAAAGGTGATAGCTATAAAAAAAATAACAATAAAATAAAACCCACACACAAAAACACAAACAAAACAAAAAACAACAACAAAACAAACCTGTACACATATTGTTGTGATAGGAAGAGCGCGTGTAAGCGGTCCGGTTAGCTCAGCGATAGACTATTCGCCCTGTTTAGCGAAGGGTCAATGGTTCGAGTTCAGGTATGGCTGCACATTTTCTCCCTATGTTACAATATCAGTTGTCAAACTCTTTTTTTCATAATGCAATGTTACACTAATTCGACTGCAACTTCAAAAGAGTAGATGATTTAGAAAATTGACGTGCGTGAGCTCTGTAAAACCGGTTTAAGCATCCCTGTCGGTCCATATTGCCGACTGACCGTTCCAAGGCGGTAACTGCTGGGTTAGCTAATTTTGTTAAATGACTCATCATATATGTGTTCTTTCTTTTACATTTGGCTTGCATGTGAATACCATTGACCTGTGCCTTTTTAAAAATTTCTTTCTATGTTAAAATGATAATAGGACTTTGTCATATATTCTTGTTATGGTTCTTCTAACCTGTCCAGATATCTCATAAAAATCAAACCTTTATGCTTACTTTTTGTCCGACCGCTCGCTAGCCCGCCTGCCTGCCCGCCCGGCTTTCCACTCGTATACCTGCCTGCCAGCTAGCCCACCTGCCTGCCCGCCTGGCTTTCCACTCGCATACCTATCTGCCAGTTAGCCCTGCCAGCTAGCCCGCATGCCTGCCCGCCCGGTTTTCCACTCGCATACATGCCTGCCGCCTAGCCCGCCTGCCTGCCCGCCCGGTTTTCCACTCGCATAAATGCCTGCCAGCTAGCCCGCCTGCCTGCCTGCCCGCCCGGCTTTCCACTAGCATAGCTGCCTGCTAGCTAGCCCGCCTGCATGCTCGCCCGGCTATCCACTCGCATAACTGCCTGCCAGCTAGCCCGCCTGCCTGCCCGCACAGCTATCTATTCGCATACATGCCTGTCAGCTAGCCCGCCTGTCTGCCCGCCCAGCTGTCCACTCGCATACCTGCCTTCCCGTTAGCCCGCCTGCCTTCCCGCCCCGCTATCCACTCGCTGCCATGCTAGCATGATCGGCGATCACCCGCCAGCTCACTCAGCTGTTCCACCGCCCACTGGCTAACCTGCATAGCCACTACACGCCTTTGACTATAAATATCTGATTTCTTTATAAATACTCCGACTAAACTGAACTGTTCTAAGGATTATACCGTCATGGTCATTAGTGGCTCCCACTCTACGTTGCCAGTGTTGTGTATCCGGTAGATCAGATGATCATCACTGACCAGTCCCACGTTCTCCTGGCTGCAAAACAAGCAATTCATTATGGTGCTCATCAGTACTTCTTTAATATAGGATGTTCGCTCAGTCTGGCAGTGAGACATTGGAAAACTTACCGTAACAGAGAAGTGTTCAAACTAAAATATAACGTTCTATAAAATACATTTTCCATTTAAGGAAAGTGCATCTGTATATCAATATAAAGTTAAGCTGTCAACTAGGACGGTAATCTGTTAAAATATAGTCCAAATGTGTTTAAGTGCTACAAAATACAGTAAATTAAATGTTCACATACTGTGGGCGCATATTTAAAATAGGTACCTTGGTTTAAAGTATTGTTACAAAATATTCAAAGGCATGGAGAAACTAAAATAAGAAAACGTATATAGATAGTGTGAAAGTAATTGAAGAAAAGAAAAACATAAGGTAAGGAAATGGCAAAGAAAACGCAGACACCAAGGTTACGCCTTGAACAAGTAATTCTTTATCTTAATTTAAAAGAACACTCAAGGGTCACATCTATTTGAATATTGTTTTATACTCGAACAAAATGTCTTAAAATCCACCATTCTCATCGCATATCGCCAGGCTTACTTACGCGTTTAGAATGAGAACTTCCGGTTTCCATAGCTCGTTCTCTAGGGCGTGAATATAGGTTGTGTCGTCATATACCTCTGGTCGCCATGACAACCGTTCATCGTTCCATAACTGGAAGAGTAAGAACATGATTCTTAACGTGCCGTTATTTATGGCGTAAATACATGTAGGGTCATGGAAATGGTGCTTCATGGTTTCAAACTAAAATATTTATACCGAGAGTAAACCCGTCTTTATATGGAGGGAACGCAAATTATGATGAGTCCTAAAATTGTGGATGTTATAATTGCCATATATTATATTTTGATATGCATCAATTTGTAATATCAGCGCATGGTAACTTACTTTGTTGCTACCATCAGCGTATGTTAAATTGCCACGCAAGCGTATCGCCGCATATAAGTTGTCATTTTTAAGTATCAGCGCATGTTACATTACTACGCAACAGTATCGCCTCATATAAGTTGCTATATTTAAATATCAGCGCGAGTTTTGGAACTGTAGTTCTCATCAATTACACCATCCTCGTCATAAGGTCATGTTTATTGGGACGCCGTCCTCGGCAACCCTTATATTTGTAACTGGTCTTGATAATGTCTATGACGTGACGTCACAGCCGTGGGAAGCATACTATATTTAACGGTTATGTTTATGCTATTTCAGCAGTAACATGACCATATTGTTATATATATATTAAGGTGTTTGGTTTCTTTTGTTTCCAAAACAACATCCACTTTAGCTAAAAACAATAAACGTACGAAATGTGACAAAAATCACAATTAAAATCTTACTTAAAGCAATTGTTGATTCTCATTTTTATATTGCATGACTGCACTAATTCGTATGCAAGGGCAGCCTGCGCTAATTATCACAGCCTTATACAGAAACAGTTTAATAGATGGATGTGTAAAATGTTTTCGTCATTCAAGTTTTGGTTAAACTGCTGTGTTGTACATTTTATGATTGCTATGTATTTAGCGCATGGGCACTTAATGCAGAAATCGTCTGATGATTCGCGATTGGTATACAGGCTAATTCCCACGTATATTGTACTGTAGTTGAGCGTTTTTCATCCGTTTTTAATTTCCAGACGCTCATGTCACCTCGGCTTAACGGTGCTAATGTAAAATGTGCCAAGTATGAATTCACAGATAAATGCCTAGTTAAACTTGTTTCCGACTGAAATTGATGTGTTATGAATAACAGAGATACATTTTATATAGTTTTACATATGTCTACATTTAATGGCCAGTGATAAAGACTTATATGCGCATTGTAGTACATTCTTGGATCAATACGGACAAAGTAAGTGAACATATAAACGAAAAAATATTAGTACGAATTAACATTGCAATGACCGAAAATAAATAACAAAGACAGGCATAAACCAACAATTCGGGAAAATGTATTAAGTATTGAAATATGCATTAAGAATATTGTATGAATGGTTGATATGGCTGGGGATTTATTTGTGAAAATAGGACCCGTTTATGCACAAAATTGGTTATACTGTAAATTAATAATGTTAATATTGGTTCAAGGTATAATAATATCAAAGCTCATGTATGCAACATTTTTTCGTTGAATGCTGATGAATGTTGAATGTTTACAGCATTGTATTCTACATAATTTTCCGGCAGCTTTGATGCTCGTCAACTTTCTCTTGCATAGACATTATGATGGTTCGTCTTGTGTTTAATCATTCGTTGTTTTTATCATGTTTGTAGGTGGTTTTGAGTATTGTGTGTTCATATCATAAAGCACCTACTGTCAATCACGTGTTTGTAAATATTATGCGCATTTTACCTCCCTCCCCCGCCCAACCGGAATGCCGGGTATCAGATCATGGTCATTATTGTTGTATTCAATTTAATTAAAGTAGAAAGTTAAGGAGAAAACATGTTGCAGATATGTGTATTTGGAAAAGAAAATAAAGTAATCAGTATGAATAAAGACTCACCACAGTGAACCAACCGGTGCATACAAAGCTTTGAATGTCGATATCCTGTAAAGTTATAAGAAAATAAAGTAATCAGTATGAATACAGACTTACCACAGTGAACCAACCGGTGCATACAAAGCTTTGAATGTCGATATCCTGTAAAGTTATAAGAAAATAAAGACACATTTTGGTTAACATAAGTCATAGCGACAAACACAACTAAAGTTTACATCTACTACCAATACACCATTAGCACCAGTGAACATGTTGACGAACGATGCTATGACGTCATGTAATTAACGTATTATCGTTCGTCTGTTTATAAAGTGACTCCTATATATCATGTTATGCTGACCGAATTTCGTAATGTAATATTCTGATTTAAAATGGTACTGTGGCATGTATTCAAATTACTCTATTTCTGACACAAACCGAAAGTACTTTTTTTAAAACATGAGCGAATAAATGGTCTTTACATGTTTTAAGGTCATTTACGAAACGTTCCATGGTTCTTGATGGAATTTTTTGTTAAAAAATGTCGGGGAAAAAAAAAACGCAAGGCACAACCACATCATTGATAACTAACAGATTAAACCCCACGTAGGCAGTGGTCGAGTCATTGGACGCGCCATATTGTCGTATGCAAATGAGTTTAGCACAGATGACCTTATTGACCTCTCGCCCGTGTAGCTGTATCCGGTCACGTGGTGTCCTGTAATGCAGTATGGGACTAGATTGATAAGACATCGATGATGTCAGTAAATTTAGTCCCCTCTATACATGTTTCATATCTACCAATTTTAGAGATTTATGCTTCCGCATCGTAAAATAGTTCCGTGTAAATAAACAATAAATTATATTTGTACAAATACATGTTTCATTGAGACAAACTGTCCTAGATGGTAAACTTGTATATATTTCCGAAAAATAAAACCATATACGACATACAACTGTTACAGTTATCATTCTGTCTAAGGATATGGTATAGAAGTCCCAAAACATCGCGCACCATTGTGTAAAAAATCGATGGTTAATGAAACGTAACATTCGACAAAGACAACTTTATTAGACCGACAAATCTCATCTTATACGTATGACATGCAGCTTACTTGTGTGTTTTTTAAAGTTTTATAATCAATTGAAAACTTACCAAGAAATAATAATCCATATAAATAAACAATACATTGGACATCCATTGTTGAACAGGTTAAAATCACACAAGGTGTCTTATTATATTAACATTTTATTGATTCATTAGTACTTCCTTTATGCTTTGGGAAGTTTCAAATTGTGTCTGAATTCGCAATAACGATCGGTAATATTCGCTTGTTTCCGGTAAATATCGTATAAATTGAAAGATCGTGCGCAACGAATTATATGTCTGGTACATAGTTGTAACAGCAAACAATTATGCAACATTAATATACATTATACAAATTATATAATACGTTTCTTACATTCAAAAATAATAAAACAGACAACTGGAAAAATCAAATTCAGACGTATAATGTTACCGGAGTTGCGCGAAGAATCTTCGAATATCTTCGTAAAGTTCGACACAATGCCTATTGAAAGTCCTCTGATTTGCTACAATGCTTCCAGCAATCGGTCAAACAAAGCTGAAACAAGTGACTGGCTTGAAACAAAAGATCGCTTTCAGTGGTTTAATAACTTGAACATTACAATAGACATAATTGATTAATCTGTCTACAGTATTTTAAACTCAGACAGGTAACGTTTTGTTGTTATTGTAGTTCTGTGACAATAAACTATGCTGGTGTGTTCATCAATGTATTTTTTGTATTGTTCTTTGTCATTATGCTTATGTGTTCAGGTAATATTGTATGTGTATTTTGACACGTATGCGCGTGAGTGTATGTGTGCAGCTAATGATGTTTGTGTATTTTGGCACGTGTGTGCGTGAGTGTATGTGTGCAGCTAATAATGTTTGTGTATTTTGGCACGTGTGTGCGTGAGTGTATGTGTGCAGCTAATAATGTTTGTGTATTTTGGCACGTGTGTGCATGAGCGTAGGTGTGCAGCTAATAATGTTTGTGTATTTTGGCACGTGTGTGCGTGAGTGTATGTGTGCAGCTAATAATGTATGTGTATTTTGGCACGTGTGTGCATGATTGTATGTGTGCAGCTAACAATATATGTGCATTTTGGCACGAATGCGCATGAGTGTATGTTTGCAGCTAAAAAAGTGTGTATTTCGACGTATGCGCGTGAGTGTATGTGCGCATTTAATAATATAGGTGTATTTTGGCACGAATGCGTGTGTATGTATGCAGGTAATAAAGTATTTGTATTTAGGCACTTATGCGCATGAATGTAGTGTGCAGCTAATAATATATGTGTAGTTTTGTTACGTATGAAAGTGAGTGTATTTTAGTGTTTTGCGTGTGCGTCCATTTGCTTAAGTATTATGGCATTCATACTTGTATGCGTGTTCGCACGTGTGCGTGCGTTTTTTCTGTGTGCGTGTCTGTCCCCCTTTATATCTGGACGGACGAGGGGCAGCTGTGTGTGAAAATACATATGAAACGTTGCTGAAAGTTAACATATATATGCAAGAGTGTATGATCATGACCGTATTCCTTGGATGGTAATGTGTATGCGTGCATATGTGGGATATTGTTGATCCGTGTGCATTATTTGTGCCTGGAAGGAAAGTATGGCGCAACATAACTTAATGAAATTGCCTTTTTAAGAAATTGACGATGCCTATAATGATAACGCCATTAGAGTTGCTGTTGTCGTTAATGTTGTTAAAGATGATGATGCTGACGATGATGCTGATGATGATGGATGCTGCTGCTGATGATGATGGTGATTAAGATGATGATTTTCCCTGACATAAATTGGCAGATACTTTATAGGTCACATTCTTCATCTGTTTTTATGTTGTTCTTTTTTTGTTGTTGTTTTCGTATGAGAAGTTTTATTTTTTACCAGCAGGAGCAACTTACTTATGCCCGGCTTGCACCTTCTTTATTTTCAAGATGTGCGGTGAAGCATAGAAAATACACGGCGTATTTTTTCTACATCATCGAATATCAACAAGGGGTGCCAAGAACAAACAAGATTGTAATTCAACGACGTATTGATTTTATTGATGAAACTGAACCGTTATTGTCGCTACTGTATAGACGTGTACACTCGAGCAGAAAACTTCCAAGCAATTGTTAATTTACGCTTTTTTCATGTAAATACGTTTATAACAGTCCTAAACCGAAACAATACGCAGCGACTATAACGTCAAAACGCGCGGAAAACGTAACAATTCTAAGACTCTAAACAAATGTTTAGCTGAATGTCAAGTTTTTTAATTTTTGTATGGCAATTTTAATTTTATTTTTGCGTTTGTTTAAGTTTTATTTTTTCGAAGAATGCTAGATGAAGGATAGGGAATTGATCTAATTGTCATAATTAGACGCGTCTGTCTGTTTCTTGGATAATCTTAGGGTTATAAGTATATGCACATGTTTAAAATTGGAAGACATGTTTGTTAAAGATTGGAACTTCGTTACTAGGTAAGTGTATTTTCTCTTCATTAGAATTGTCTGTAAAAGTTATAAATTAAACGTTTGTTTGATGTTAATATAAATTAAAAATTGGCATGACACAGATATTTCACAAACATGGTTAATAAAAAAACGTCTTAATTTTATGTATTTTAGTATAGCTTTTTATATTTACATAACTTGTACTTGCTATTTAGTTGCTTTTGTTTTATTTTTAAACAACGACACATTTATTGCCATTATAGCGACAAACATTTTGGTTGGAGAAAATTCGCACAAACGTGTAAAATTTACATAGCACCGGTTGTTAGATGAAGGTGAAGTTTTTCGCCCTAACAGAGACTCGAACCTACAACCTTGAGATGGTGAACAGTTAGAGGCGTAACCAATCGGAGACTCTGCCACTCGGTCACGGGCGCCCCCCTATTATTTCCATTTTATCCCATAATTTCCTCATAATTTAATTGATCGATTATCCCATAAATATGTTGTTGTTTTTTATTAAATAGTTAATCGTTTAATGAGATATTTTAGTTTTTGAAAGAAAAAATCTGCAGAAATAATTGTTTTTTTTTTTATTTTTTATTTTTTATTTTATTTTTTTTTTTTTTTTTTTTTTGCAGGATGAAAGTCGTTGGAATTCTGTCAGTTGTAATGACGTTATACCTCTTTCCGACGTCACATGGCAAATTGGAATGTGACGCATTTGATATTATCGATACTTGTCCTTACGTGTTTGGAAAAGTAATTAAACAGTTTATGACGTCAGCGTTCTAGCAGTGTGCGAAACTGTGCAGAAATGACGCTGTATGCTACGCGGCAAAGTTTGACGTTCTGACGTCATCATGTGAACTAAACTACGAAAAAGCAATATTATAACCACAAATTGTGTACCGCAGGAAAGGGTTAAATAGTCTCCAAGACTGTGGTAAGTCACTCAGCGGATATTAAAATACAGTTTGGGCAAAATAACCTTTCATTAGACAACCAAATGAATCATTGTTACTTGAGAAGATCTCGCGAAATGCTGTTTATTGATATCCTGCAGCTGAGTAAAAAAGTGAACCAGAACGCCACAATCGGCATTACAAAATGCATTTCCTATCTGAGCCACGCTGCACAGTTAGCTATTTTTAAACTAAGAAAACCACGTACCACTATGTTTTATACCATCCGCATCATCCGCTCTGACGTAGATGTCTATTTTAAGCAGGAATCCCAATCGTTCTTATTATATTATTATTTTGAAAAGAAAGGACATTTTGTTGATTAACAAGTTTTAAGGGCCCTAAATTGAGATACTGATGAAACTCGTCTAAACTTAGACTAAGTATGAATTTTCTGCAGAAATTATACACAAATATCCCTTAGAGAGGTCGTTGTTACATAATTGACGTTGACAAACTGTTGGATACCACCTTTTAAAGAACAAGATGTCTTGGATTTAAAAGCAGCTCAACTAGGCACCATGGGAACACACTATGGAGTCCAGCGATCTGTGAGGTTCTAGAGTACATCTAGGCAAAACTTACCCGTAACCTGGACTTATTGCAACAGAAAAGATAATCCATATTTTGAAACTATATATTTTCTCATCAACACGCCCACATTCAGCACCATCAGCATCCACCCACCTACCCCCCCCCCCCCCCCCCCACCTCCTCTCCCATCACAAAACATCCTGAATGGAGAAACTCGGTGAAACATTAATAGGCCTACAGACATATCTTCAATTGTTTTACTGGTTTCCAAAACTGACTTAGGGAAATCGTTAACAGAAATGAACTTTTCTGTCCTCTTGTTTTTAAAATGCTCATAACTGACACATATCATGCCCTAGTCATTCAAAGATTGGTGAACGAGTCTATAATTTGCCTCGTCCGTTCGTCGTCCATCCACTCATGCGTCAATATAACTGAATGTCTTAACAGATTTTATTTGCACCATTCTGGAGATCGGTATCTGTTATGAAATGCATTTTATGGGACTATAGTTTAGCATCAATAACAGAACATCGCATCTGAACCAGAAAAAAGAACCGAGTATTCCGCTTTTTCCTTGCAGCTTGCAACAATAAAGTATAGCTTGCAATAATGAAAAAGGTAGCAAGCATTACTAGAAACTCGCAACTGTTTGGCGAAGTGGTTTTTAACAACAAAAACCGATTATGCCGATGTTAACAAAGCAATAACATCATGATTGAAATGCATGTAAAAACGGTGTACTTTATTCTCAGCTTTGAAGGTTTTAGGGCGGTATAACTTGTTAATTAACGCTTAAAATGTTTATTCTTTTCAAATATATAATATGAGTGATTGGGATTCCTGATCAATTAGACATCGACATCACAGCGGATGAAGTGGATGAGCTAAAACATAAGTGATCACGTGGTTTTCATAGTTTAAAAATAGCTAACTGTGCAGCGTGGCTCAGATAGGAAATACATGTGTGTAATGACGATTAAGACTAATGGTACACGTACAGACAGGTGTAGCACATCAATAAACACATTTTGGAGATCTGTTCATGTAACAATGGTTTATTATGATGTTTAATGCAATTATGTTTGGTCCAAACTGTTGGATACCAACTTTAAGGGTACTTCCCACTATATATATATGTATATATATTAATATATATATATATATTATTTATATTAATATATTCTATCTCTACTATATATCATTTCTCTCTCTATATTATCTCTCTCTCTATATCTTCTATCTATTATATCTCTCTTCTCCTATCTTCTCTCTCTCTCTATCTCTCTCTCT
>RXXH01000314.1:0-32237 GCA_007844125.1 Sinonovacula constricta | reverse complement strand
TTGTCTGAGACAAACTTTGGATTAACAATGTTATTCATAAGCGGTTCTTTCGGGAATTAATATTTCAGTCATTCTAAAGCTTAGTGGCTATCAGATTTAAATAAGATTTTAGTTTTAAATATAGTCACATCCTCATTTGTCGTCCAAAGTGACTATTTTCTTCTGCGTACACAACATTTTGGCGCAGTTTCTTAATACACTTTAATCATTTCATTTTATATTCATGCTTGGTTGTATCGTTAAAACAGATTTGTTTTAGGCAGGATTGTTTTCCATCGAGTTACTCAGTTCTTTTTATGACGCTAGAAACTTTGTTTTATAAAGAGTCCATTTGTTCCTGTTAACTGTGCTTTTTATAATTGTATTTATATATTTGTCATCAATCTGATTTACTTATGACCATGTCACTCAAATGATGGAGTTAACATTATACAAATTAAGACAGTGTTGAGGTCATTCTTTAGTTTTAAATACCTGGGTAATGTGATATTGACCGATGACACAGTGTCAATGTGATATTGACAGACGACACAGTGTCAATGTGATTTTGACCGATGACACAGTGTCAATGTGATATTCACCGACGACACAGTGTCAACGTGAAATTGACCGATGACACAGTGTCTATGTGATATTGGCCGTTGACACAGTTTCAATAAAATGGGTTACATTTAAAGATTGTAACAGAGGAAAAATAGTAACGTTTTTTATTTGGAGGGTTCGATGTCTAAGAAATTTACAAAAAAAGGTAATTGGTACAGTCATTTGTTTATCCCTGGCAGGACTGATGGCTGAACCTTTTCAAGTGACGTTGGTTTGCGATGGATAGTAGATTACACATAACATGAGTAGAATACAATATATCCTCTAACCCAGTAACAAAGCAACAGGAAATATAAACTTTTCAGGTAGAAATACAAACGTTTTGTAAAAAACTTTTAATTTTTTAAATCCAATGACCCGAACATCCAACTAATGCGGCAATTATGAAATAAGCATACAAGCAAAGCAAGAAGTACTGCAACCTCTTCATAAGGCATTATATTTTCCAAAATATGCCAGACATTTAGATTTACAATCCTATGAAATTGATCCTTAAATATTAACATAGATCTTTTTTACACTATACAACCTCTTTAACCTCTATCTGAAATAGAAAACAATATAAATGTATTAATTTGAAACATGCCTGGAAAATATTTACGCGTCTAGCCGCCTTCCCAAGATATCTTTGTTTCGTTCTCTCACTTCTTTTTCCCTTTTTAAATTTATTCACTAGTGCTAAAGGTCATACAGTTTCATTGTATGTACCTCCGACGTTGAGCATTTATCTCTCAAGACATTGTCGAAAACGAGATCACCGAAAGTAAAACCTAGAAAAAAGAAACGTTTCTCTTCTCGTGTCCTTGAAACGTTTGTTCACAGAAATAGCACCTGACCAATTGTGTATCGCAGTAGCTCTGATGAGTACTATTTGAAAGGCATGAACTAATCAATCAGCGGATTCTGACCTGTGTATATCTAGGCGACAACAGAACAAAAGTTTTAATTTATTTATTATGAATTTTATTAAGACAAATGATAAAGAAGTATGGGGTTGTGCATGTATATGCAATTAATTTTATATTGTTTTACTCTATATTATAAAAACTATTTAAAATGAGGTTCCAATGTATATTTTTCGTGAAATAAATGAATAATTAATTTCTATAAATGTTTGCATTTGTAATTAAGCAAGTAAAGATAATGTGCCACGTAATTTGCAGTGCTATGAAAACTTTGAGCGAATATGTTTCCATGCAACAACAGGGTTAAGTAAATGCAGCACCGCACATTTTTCCGCAAATATATACGGTTACAAACCTTCGCTGACATCATAATTTGCACTACTTATGGCATACTTTGTTTTGCCTGTAAAACATAACACTAAAGTGCAAGTTTCAACTGCAATTTCATTAAAAAATATTATTGTAACATGTTTAAGCATTCGATTTGTTACTTATTGCTTATTAAATGATAAAAACATTAAAACATCATCGTCTTTCTTACGAAATAAAGCCTCATTTTACTAAAATTGTCCGAAAATATCAGTTTTGTCATTAAAATATACGAAATTTATATTGCAAAGAAAATGTTATATCTTGTGCTTATCTAGATATATTTAGTCTTTCGCGTTTTGTTTCCTTGCCTAAATACAAACAATTTCCTCATGTATTTTGATTTCAAAACGCGTGTAATCATTTAAAAGATGTGTTCCATATGAACAAACACTACGAACAATTTACACACTCATGAAATACGTTCAGACAAAACAAAAAATATTGAGTGTGATCGAAATTACAGTCAACCTTTAACTGTTTTATAGTCACGCCACAATTTAAATAATCTAAAAAATTGTATACAGGTTCGGCCTTTATTTAAATTTTTGTTTTGTTTTGAAAGAGCTATCCGAAAGAACGATGGTATTTGCGTTCTAAATAAAGTGTATGTGTAATTTAACATAATGCACAGACACTCCCTTTGATGACAATCTGATACAGTCAGGAAATTGTGCAAGTTACCCATAGTCAGGATGTGGCTGTTTCATTTATTTACAGTAATGTTTTGCTTTCTTTTTATTTCATTTATTATTTGATGGTTAGTTTTTTGTAGTCTAAGCTGTATGAGATGGATAACACACCATGCAACTTGTCCCATAGGCATATTATGTTATTTGTTCCATAGCCCAGAAATTTACGAAATAAAACTTGCAATAATATGTAAAGTCTAGCATAAGAGAGTCTTTATATTAATTTGCCTAAATTATCAATACTTAAAGAAAACTGTCCAACTGTATTGGCAATGTTGTTATATTCTCCACAAGGATAACGCATTTATTAGTATCTTGGCTGTAATTGCATTGAAGCACGGTACGTTTCGAGATAATATTTTGCAATAAAATATATTAAATAACTGTATATGTTATACTTATAGTTTAATGTTTTCTGTAATTTTTATTATATAGATTATTTTGGCCCCAGTTAAACGACAAGTTTGTAGAATATATAAGTCGATAAAATATAAAATGTATCATGACTACCTTAAAAAGAGAGTCTATTTAACAATAAAAGGTTTGTTGATTTTATTAGTAATTTTACCTTTGCTATATAAATACATTATGTTTATTAAATGGGCCTTAATATAATGTTATAATTGTTATATTCTGTAACTACTAAAACCATGGAACAAATATGATTAAACTATTTTATTTATGATTAATAACTTAATGTGTTTTTAAGGAGTCTTGCACTATTGGAACTACCAGTATGTTAATAAAGGATCCATACTTGTATATTCTATGCCATTTCCTACCAATGCATGTCTAAATGTCGTCTGGGTAAAGATAAAGTGAATAATTTGATTTACTCAAGCTATCCTTGATAGTGCATTGAATAAAACTGTCCGTATATATATAAAGATGAAAATACTGTGACTAGTCACATATGTGTTCTTAACTTCTTACTTTCACATTTGGCTTGCATGTGGATACCTTTGTCCTAAACCTTTTTGATTTTAGACTTTGTCATATTTCCTTACTATTGTTTAGGCAATAATTCGGCAAGACTTATGTTATCTATTGTTACGCTGTCGTTACATCTAGAATCAAATCATCAATAGGGCCTGGCGGGAAATATGGATATTATATTAAAGAAATAAATATTAAAATATACTCTACAATTATATGGCATTATTTTACATAATTCTTGATACTTCTTTAAAGACAACACGCTGGTAAGAACCAAAACAAAACATTAATCATGTTGCATAGTATTTTACACTCATTTTAAAATCTCATATTCCGCACCCACCTTATCTACAGGTCACCTTGACCCTGACCTTCCAACCTACAATACCATATGTGACTGGCCATATCAAAATCAGTCTAAAGTCGCTTTTCAACTTATATATCGACGACATAGCAAATAATTTGAATGACGACAAGTCGTGATCCTAAAAGGCAGCAGTCGCGCGGATTTCTTAGTTTAAAAATAGCTATCTCTGCAGCTCACATAGGGAATACCTGTTTCCAATGGAGATTGGGGCTTAATGTTTCACTGCTCACACATATATATATGGCATCAATAAACAGCATTTTGTATGTCGCATACCACCTTTAAAGGCATACAAGGGAATACCGAACTTTGTGACTTTCTATAAATAACTTACCGAAGATAATCGGAATAAACTCTTAGTCTGGAGTTTCAGCTTTGTGTGATAGGGTCAGGCAAACGCAAATAATGGCGGCCTCAGTGGTATATAGTTTATAGAGGGAAAAAGTATTGTGTGGCTCAAGCGAACAATTGTTTCGCAAATTATAGAAAAAATAAATATAAGATAATGATGGATACATTTTCCTGGATCAATTCTCTGGGTTTGATCAATAATACGAACATTTAAAGTGTGCTGTAATTTCGGACGGCACTTTAATCCGGATAACTTTATGGGTGAACATGATGCACTTACGATTTTGGCTTAACTCAATAATTCCACGTGATCGACATTTTAATCAAATTTAGAGTACATTAAGCAAAAGAAAGAGTACAAAAGTAGCATACTAATCAGGTTTCTTAAGATTAAAGCAAGAGAACGAAAGAGAGACAGAGAGGAACAGAGAAATAGCAGGGGCGTCGAAGACCAATTTTGACATTCCTTCTAGGTGGGTTAGGTGAAATAAATTTTCAGGAAATGCGTTCTAAAGTGTATCTGGACAAGAGAGGAATCTTTTAATTTGTTCTCTAAAGTGAGCATACAGCTGTGAAGAACGGCGAAGTCATAAACCTTAAACAATATAACTTTGCTGCTGATAACTGATTCAAATTCTTCCCATAAAGTATGCGCACACAGACAAACACATATTTTCCTTTAAGTTGGGCCATAATCGGATGCATGACGTAGTTGATATCAATGATACCAATTGCTGTTGACATGAAACTGCACAGTGAATACAATGTTTTCTTGTGAAATATAAAACAGTTTAGCCCACAATTAATAGCACACAGCTATAGCTAAGGTTTCTATGCAAAAAATAAACATCTGCTTTGGTGTTAAATGAATTTATTCTTAGGCAGAACTTTGCTGCAATTATCTTATGAAGTTGAACAATTGACTATATCAGTCACATTACTGAAAAAGAGAATTATGACGCATTTCGTTGTCGGGAGAAATAACAAGTTTCAATCTAAAATAATCGGGTTAGTTGAAAAACTTAGTGTAATACCATAACCTTGTATGGGAAGAACGTGATTTATAACTTAAATTAATAAAATTTAAAACAATCGAGTCTATATATCTGCATAATCATTTATTTAAATACGAACCTTTTCCACAATTTTTCTTATAAAACTAAAAACATCATCGACCTCTTTACATTGACATTTAAAATGCACAATAAGTTGAATATTTAGTTGCAACATATTAATGATAAATGACGATCATTACCAATGTGATGGGGGCTTCCACTATAAAACTTTATCACTCTGTCTCTTAGAAATGTAATTAAAATGCCGACTTTTCACTCTTTCCCTTGCTTACATAATTATAAATCTGAACAAAATGCCGGTCTTGTTCATGTTATATAAATGTTTGGTAGATTTAGGTCAGTTTCATAATATATCACTCATAAATTTATCCGTATTAAGTGTCGGTCGAAATAACGGTACACTTTTAATATTTGCATGATTTCTTAGCTCTGAGAACTGATCAGGGAAATCTAATCCAGAATTGAGGTTCTATTTATGTTTACCTATCACTTGTGAAAAGAATTTATACGTGAGAAACAAAATTCAGCATTTCTCTATATAATCTGAAGACCATCTTGGGCCTCCATCATTTGCTTTGCCTGACATTCCCTCGCAGGGAACCAGATTGAATAAACAGTTTAACCCTTACTGGTAACAGACACACCAGAAGTGTACTCGTATTTGACCAGATTGCATAAGCTAAGGTTGTACACAGTAGGTTACATCAGAACGGTCGGGATACAGTCAGTGAGATTTTCAATCGGATCACAACTTGGGTAAGTCTTATGTTTATCACACATTCATATGCACATATTTATAACTGCGATTTCGGAATTGCATGTGTAGCTAACCATAAAACTTTGATGACAGGTGAGGCAAAAACGTGTAGGTAAAGCACATTTCGTACAGGTGGGGTCTACTTTCAATTGACCAGTGTCATGCTTTGCTATAGTGTACCTATTGTTCGTCGCATCAGTTCAAATTTTAAGGCAAACATGTTTTGTGGACGGTGGTGTACTTGTGGTTCGACTTCGACACTAATTTGAAATTTCTGCCTACAAACTATAGCTGGACTTCGCAATTATCTTACCAATTTGGCGTGAATAAAATGAATTTAAAATTAAACTAAGCATATAAAATGCTGAATTCACGGGACAAAACACTTCAAACTTAGAACATAACATCTTGATGTCGCGAATTAAAAATACCAATATATATTATAAGGTTATCATTCGACAGCAGTACATTTTGTAATATAAATTACGCATGCTTACATGAAAACACATGTATATAATAAATGATGACAATAATTATCATAATGAATTTTTAAAAAGTTGTTATGAGCGGACCTAGCGGGAGTGGGTCGGGTGCGGAAACCCCATGAATCTTTAAAATATACCTTTCAATATGTTTTTTTTCCAGGGTGTGTCACATCTTTATGGCACTAGTAGAATTTTTGTCACATATGTTTTCTGTGCTACAGACAAGACGAATAAGTTCTTATTATTTTTAATAGTTCTAAAAATTTATTTTAAGAAAAAATAAGACGCATGGAAATTAAATTTAGTAAACAATACTTTCTATGAAGATATGTCAAGTATGTAAAATGCAAGAAATAGCACTTATTGTTCTTATTGTTTTAATTTATATTCTAGATGTCAAAACGTTTCCCTGGGGCCCCCCTAACGCTACTCGTACCTATAGATCTCGCACAATCTGACTTCCCTTCTAATCCCATAAAAATATGATCACAGATTATAGATTATTGTCGCCGAGATTACAGTTTAAATTCATGGAAAAACTTTCTAGCGGCTCCTGAAATGCATGACATGGCTCTGCTTAGCTGCTTCATCTCACAAGAGCATGCATCCAGACAGCCACCACTCTAGCACCTATTGTGCTCGCTCGATTAGGACCACCACCACCCCCCCCCCCAAAAAAAGAAACAGAAAGAAAAAAAACTGAAAAATCCTGGATTCGTCTTCGGGTGTATCTTAAACGTAAGTACTAAGGTAAATACAATGAAGTTAAGTGCAAAATACCTTTTTATTGTAAAGGGCACATGCATGTTAAAATATTAAAATAATTTCTTCTTCGTCAGCACTTTTCCATGTGTCGTCATCCGTTGAAAAGTGTCCCATTTATTTTCTGCTATTTAAGAGGTAGGTCTAACTACCGACCTATTAAGAGTCAAAAACTAGGGCTTTCTCAAGCATAGTGCGTTAGATATGATCTGTACAGTGATAACAGGCGCCTATGGAAAATACCTTGTGTATTTTAGCTGTATTGTTCAAACAATGTTCCCGTGGGTAAGTTATGCAAAAAAAGGTATATTTAATGTAACGCTGGGTAGAGTTCGTTGTATAAACATATACATGAGAGTTACCGACTTGTTTCAAATATCATTCTGAAAAGCATTTTTGACATAGACAAAATAACACACTGACGACCCAGACGCTTTCAACATGTTGACAGACAACTTGCTGAATTTGACGAAGCCATGTACCATATGATTAGACCAATAAACCGGAAATGACTTATAATAACTATAACTATAACCATATATCTATAACTATAACTATAACTATATATATTCTATACATATAACTATATAATATTTATAACTATATATATATATCTATATATAACCAATATTCCCTATTAACTATTATAAGTATTTATAAGTATAGCATGTGTTTGATATACCTTTGTAATTACAGACCTTTCTAACACTCGACATTTTTTTTGTTTAAATAAAATGAAATCTGTTGATGAATAGACATCACGATTCTGCACTCTGTGTTTACTCTTATACCAGTCTTTGTCAGTTGCCTGGTTGTATGTTTGTTTGAATTGCAATAAAATTGTAAATTATTGATTTAAATTATCCCACTTATTTGGGTTATTTGCATAATCCCACACCTAACTACCACACGAATTTTTAAAGGCTCGTACGTTTATCTAAAACGGCTCAAAAGGTTTCCTGATACACATGTTTTAAGTCTGCTTTAGGGAACATTGTATTTTGACAGCTTACGACGCGCCCTTTTAAACCAAACAAGACAAAATAAAATCATAAAAACACATTCTGTCATTTCGATTCCATTCGGAAGTTAAAGAGACTTACATGGTTGGGAATTTGTATTAATACGCGAATTCAAATTGGAGAAAAAAGTAGGCAGTAGCCTAACATCTAATTTGACTAATTACATGTAAGGCAAAGTCTGCATTTTATACCAAGCTGAAGAGCTCACAATTCATATTCAGCCCTTATGCAAAACAAAAGATCGTACATTTCACATGGTAGCGGTATTAATTTAGACTTTATTTCAGTTATGTTAATGTATTCTTACGCTAAACATTACCTTGGTTAGACCCGAAAAAGAAATCTAAAACACACGCTGTGATAGCTTTCACAAAAACTGTCATACTGTAATAGTATCTGTTGAAGCGGCTCACTTAGTAGCACAGACATATATTCACATATAAAGTACATATATTCCTGTTATTTTATTTTTAAGTTTACTAACTACTAGCGAGTCTATTCAATACACTTGTAGATCTACCCAATACAGTAAACAATTTCCGGACTATCTTTATCGAATTGGCCATTTGAAGCACTAAACAATGAAAATTAATGAAATTATGGCATCTTATGGCAAAAAATACGGTGCATTTAAAGCTGCATTTAGACCACAATTACCTTTTTTCGGATAATTTTGTTTGTGAAACAACATTGTGTCATTTAACACCAAGTCCAATTGGCTTTAAAAAACAGTTTCTGCCAACTAATTTTGGTTTGGTTTAAATTGAGCAACCATTGCAACTTTTTGTTTTGAAAAGGTTTTTTTTATATAAAATGTTCAGACTTAAGCTACGATTACAATAAACAGGGGCTAATAAATACACCAACACACCAAAAAAACAACCGTAAACAAATATAACAGCATCAACCAAAATTCGTTCAATGACTTTAAACAAACTTTGCGTTTACATAAGATTACTGATACAAAACAAAATGATAGTAAACCAATATGAAACAATTACATTAATAGAGACGGAGTCCATTATATCAATTTTTACATACACAAAATAAAATTATTTATTATCTAATAATTATCTTATCCAATGCACCGATTGTTTTCTTCAACGACGTATGAAACAGACGCCGTCCATCTCTCAAAGCCTCTTTTAAACGCAGACAGTACGGGTCATCCCATTGTTAAAACAAGACCTATCCAAAGGCACTACGCTCCCCTTTTCCAGAGCTAGATAATTAAGCTGTTACATTTCGTCGAAGATTCTTTTACCAGCACAGACAATTGAAGTTAAAAATGGAGTAGAATTGCAAACTTAATTTTACGTTATTTCTCCTATTGCCATGAGTCCCGCTTTTGATAAATAAAACCCCCCAGATTGCAAGGAATATACATATACTTTAATCTTGACAAAAAGGTTGCAAGCGTGAACAGTAAAGCGGGCGAGAGGGTCGTGATAAAAACGGCATGTAAATTGCGACGCTGCTCAAATGCGACTTTTTTACTTTAATGGACCACCTCATGCAAGAACACAGCTACCCACCCAAGGAAATATTAATCTAACAAGATCTCTATGCATGACAGGTAATTTCTGCATATAATCCGTGTCTCGAAATGTTAAATCTGTTATTAGGCTAAACATAAGGTAATGCTATTCCGTAGTTTATATACCTACATTGTTCTCAATGATTCTTTTTTTCAGCGAAGATGTTTGTCCAATCAATTCTCGCCGGATTGGCGGTAATGGTTACATGGAAAGTGCTGACTACGCTCGTCTGGTATGTTGGTCTCTGTCGGCAGATGCGGAAAATACCACAGAAACCAGGCCATTGGCTCTTCGGAAATTTAGCCGACGTAAGCTTTATTATCATGACGTTACATTGTTTCTTATTATATGTGACGTGTCCGACAGGTACGAAAGTATTTTCTCTTTCAAGTTTTGGCGCTATGTTGCTGTAGATGTATTAACAAAAGATAAATACTGAACAAAATCGAAAACTTGGTTATATGATTTTCATTCTACTTACATATTATTTATATGACCTATTAACTATCATTTACAAATGCATATTTTGTTATCAAACTATCAATAATCAACTGTAAGAAGTGAGGAAGAACATCATGCCATCATCAGACAACATATTGGAACTTATATAACATCACCATTCTCCTAATTTTATTTTGTAAACATATCTGGTGACATTTTTAGAATAGGTCTTGATGTCTGCATCGTTATTCATTTTTTAAGTAAACTATCATGATATGATTCTCGGGGCATGTCCGTGAAATCTTAAGGAAAAAACTTATAATTAGGTTCTTTATTGGGTTAAAAGGACAACCAGATCAGATGTTGATCACAAAAAAATAGATGGGTAAGAAAAACTACTACGCGTCAATTGGGAACTTAGGAATACGCTTGATAAAGACATTGTCTAAAATGTTTTTAATGTATTTCAATGATGACCAAAATTATCCTGCATTAGGTGATAATAATTTGTTCATTTGGGTAACAGTGGTTACCAATCTTTGGTGAAAAGAAAGAAAAAAGTGCGTGGAGGCACGTACGTTTTTGTCTAAAAAGACATATTATTTTCGGCGTTAAGGGTGATATCATTGGGTCGAGAATGTTTAAGTGTGAATTTTCAGATTTTATATTTTAAGCAATTTTTGCTCTAATATCTTCCTAATATTGATTCTTAATATAGTTATGATTGACACAATTGTGTTTAATTTTGGCTTAATTAGTTAAGATGATATTTCATCAAATACTAAAGTTCTGGAAGATTTTAGAAATAAGCTCGTAAGTTAAATTGTTGCTTCACAAAAACGAAATTTCAATATATTAGTAAATATACGAATTATAGTAAAAATAAAGAAAAACATTGCTTTGAGTAAATTTTTAAAAGTTTAAAATAAAACTTCTTATGTGCAAATAGATAATCGTCTTTAACCGCATTTTTAACCAAATCATCATCGGTAAAACTATCTATATAAATAAAACATTAGCACGTCTCTGTTAGACAATAGCAGAAGTGGCTTTCGTATTTGTGATTTTGCACATCAGTTATTTTAATAATATTAAAACGATTTCAGTATATTTTAAAATACATTTTATATTTTGTAAAGTTCATATTAATGATTGTTGGATATTCTTTCTTTAGTTGACAGATGCCAAATCCTATATGACAACGGTGGAGAATATGACAAAGACACTGGGTGTCCGCATGTACTGCCTATGGATCGGCCCATTTCCTGTCGCAGGTGTCACACACCCAGAAACCTTCAAACAGACGATCAGCCAAACAACTGAGAAAGCAAAGGGCTTCAACGACGGATACAGACTATTTATTCCGTGGTTAGGTAATATGCATACAACAAAACGTCCGTCCACTAAATAACAAGAAAAAGAGTGGATGTGTGACACCCAAGGCGCCACAGAAAGCATGCGTTTTTTAAAAAAAACAATGACTGTCCTGGGAACTAAGCACATCGATTATCGGTCGATTCATTGTATAAATGTAATAGTAACGAACTGTAACTCCAAGGAGAAGTAGACTTATTCTACTTATTCTACTCTGTTTTTCGATATGATGTCTGTAATTACAAGCTGCATTGTTAACATCCGCATAATAGATTCGTTTGTTAAACAAAGCATCGCCAAACAGCTGTGAATTCTTATTTATTCCTGCTAACTTTCTGATAGATGTAAGGTTCACTTTATTGTTGAATGCTATACTTTTAAAAGAGGAATACTCCTATTTTTCTTTAAAAAAGATCCCACAGAACAGCAGCGATTTGATGGTAGTGTCTGCTACAAGATCCTCCCACATGCTTTCAATGAGAGGCGTCGCTCTCATGAGGGCGCCAAAATACGAACAAAGGACTGTGTTTTTATTTGCAATTGTTTCATAGTGAGTTCAAGCAAGAAATTAATTAAAGATATGTTTGTTTGTAAAATAATTATAAAGTATGTGAGGTCTTGACACTTGTAGATTTTTACATGCATTATTGTGTAACATAATTTACACCAGGCGATGGTTTGCTGATCAGCTCTGGCAAGAAATGGAAAAGAAACAGACAACTATTGACACCGGCATTCCACTTCGAAATCCTGAAAGTTATATTGAAGTGATGAACGAGTCTTCGTCCATAGTGTGCGTAAGTTTGGTAGTTTTTTTTTAATTTTTAGTTTAAAGTCACTATCGTTCAATTAAACGGTGTATTATACATCAATTAATATCATGGAGCCTTGCAGTCACACTATCCCTAAAACGATGCGATGAGACGTCCTACCTTTATAGTGTTACTAGGGCGAATTAAGGGAGCAATTCCACACTAGCTTTATTTACGACTTGCATATGCCACGGCACGGACGGTTGTTACTTTTTTACACTGTAGCAGTCTAACCTCACTTTTGACCTACTTAAATGCTAAAGCAAGTCGAGGACGAATGAATATCAGGGCGATTCGCATTGGTAGAAAATCCGAATAGCTCCAAATGTCGTAGTATTTCTATTAAACATCCTCGGGGGATGTATAATTATTAATACAGTTATTTAAGTCGTAAACATATCTAATCAATTCACTACAGTATGTGTGTATAGTGCATAAATATCACTTGATCCAACATTCATTTAAACTTAAATTATGCCATTTGCCACAGAGCACATCGTTCACCTCCTCACTGTCTAAATGCTTCATAAATTTTAGTGTCTATAACATGAGGAACTTCAGAATTATGAGACAGATTGAGCGAGAGACTAGTGTAAAAATGTTGTTTATTTAAGTGTCCTTGTTCTGACTGTTTTTCTTTCTATAAAAAACGTGATGAAAATGTTTGAGTTAACCCTAACCAATGCCGCATATTTTTTCTTGTAAACTCTATCTCCTCGATACCTGGAGCCGACGCCCTGCCTACTATGTAACCAAATTATTTTATATTATATATATTCATTTATTTATTTGTTTGCTTGTTTGTTTATATACTATTCTATTCTGTTCTATTTTATTGCCGTAGCATGCGATTAACCAATTTAATGACCAAAACAGACATCTTTATCTGTTTTGTTTCCTGTACACAGATTTCCTTACACAGAAGCGTTATTTTGCTGAGCTGTGTGCTTTTTCCCCACTGATTAACTGTCTCACACACTTTGAGCAGTTATACAAACAAGTTAGATAATTGCTATATAGTCCATTGCATGGCCTCTAAACGCAACCAGAAGTTCCTTTGCAGACACACCTAAGGAATTGAATTTGTAAGGGGTAGTTCGTTATCGGGATTAAAATGTGAAAATATTTGTTCATAATAATTACGATCATAAATTATGCAATTGTACATTCCTATTGTTTGGTGTTGCTAAAACTATTTGGAAAAAAATAGTGAAATGAAGGGTAGCAACTATGATTATATAAAAGAAATGTGTCAATGTTTAACACAACATTGGGAGACTATCTTTTAATGCAATGATTTTCCATGAATAAAAAATCGAACAAAAAATCGCATAATCATAAATGACATCGAAACAATTTATGAATGAATGCTATGCTATACCTTCGCACCAAAAAAGAAAGTATTAAAGATGTATTTCTCTATAGAGCAATCACTTGTTCAGCCAGTTATGGAAACTTTTTACCGTGTTTTAAAATAGGTTAACATATGGTAAAAATAATCACGTGTATGATCAGGCCAGTTTAAAGAGGAAAATGGACACAGGCAATAATGATTTGTTTATAATGGGATATTGACCATTATTAAATGAGTATAATACAATTTTGTTGCAGCAATAAGCCTATCACTTGGTTGTATCGGAACTATATGGTATAATATTGTCGCAAACAGTAAGAAGATACGTTAAGTGGAACAAATGCTTTATACAGGCATGTAATACTTGTTCATCTAACAACCACAGTAGTGATACCAACGCATGTACAATTGAAGTATCTCATCGAGAGTGCATGTCTAGTCATGTTTCATTTGCATAGCAGTCGTTAAAATAGGTATTTGATCAATAAAGCAATTATTACAAAATTACACAACATTCCACACCTCATTGCTTTTTGTAAACCACTAATTTCGTCTTTCTTTGCTCAAAAGACCATATTAAGGAGCTCTATGCGACGTGCCTCGTCGACATTGGCCGGAAGCACAAGGTGTAATGATATGACAATTTACATTGACATTAGTGGGTGCACTTTTCTCAACATTTCGATGGTTACTTTTGCAATATAAACCTAAACCATTACAGTCTGTGTATTCAGTTTGGGAATGATATAATCAAATCTAAAAAGCAGACAGCAATAATAAAACCACTAATACTGTTGAACACATACACAGAAATGCAATATGTAAAGCGTGTTTTCGTATTGTTATTCATATATTTGTAACAAACAGACCAATATGGTTGTACTTGTTATATACATGTATGTTGTCACATGTCGCTTCCGTTGCTTTCCTTTTCAGAGTAAACTTCATGAAGGAACCAAATACGGTAAGAGTGTCGAGATATGATTGTTTTGGCAGATCGACCTTGGACGTTATGTTGAAATGTGCACTCTCTTATAAAGGCAGTATGCACGACGAGGAGTAAGTGGCAGTTTAACTCATATAAACGTAATGAAATTATTGTTTAATAAATAATAATTTGCAACACCGGTTTTCAATTCAAATCGCGTTTATAGTGGTGCATGACATTGATTTCGCTGACCTTATGTTGATGTTCATTCCTTGACTTGTAAACAGCACGTGACTGAGATGGAATAATACAAGAAACGCTATCGCATCTATAAGAGATATATCGACTTGCTTTCTGTTACATGCGTTTCGAGGTAAAATGTACATTTTTGTTCAGATTAAAATTTAAAAAAAATAAAGAATGAGTCTATACACGTCGTACATTATGTCTGATTAGATTTGTGATTGTTAAAATCACAACAGAAGTAAAAATAATTGTGCAAGAAGTTTTGTTATAAGACAGTGTAAAGAATCATGCTGCTGAAATGAATACTTCAAAATGTTTTTTTACAGAATCACTCACTACTTGGATGGAATAAGAGAGTTTTCAGACCTCGTGTATAAACGGTTTTTGTGAGTATAAAATACAACTATTGAGGTTTAAGTCTCTAAAATACGTAGAGGAAACATTGCTTTGATTTTTATAGCAATATCACTTGAATAATTCAGTTTATTATGTCACTTGTTTCAAAGACCACCTGTTAAAGCAGCACGGAAGTTGCATACTGACCGTTTCTAGGTGGTAATATTTGGGTTTGATAATTTTTGTATTATTATATCTCGTCACCGTTTTGTTGGAACTTTGACAACGGACTGGCATGTCGATACTTTTGTCCTGTGCCTTTTCAAATTTTAATATATGTTGCAGTACTCATGACTTCGTCATAGTTTCTAACTGTTAACTTCTTATTAGAGCCTTTCTGCTTATAATATCAAAATGCGTTATTGTCTATATGTAGAAGCTAATTAAGACTAAGTTGTTTGAAATTGCTATTGAGAGAGAGAGAGAGAGAGAGAGAGAGAGAGAGAGAGAGAGAGAGAGAGAGATATTTTGTTTTCATGTTGAAAATGTAAAAATGTTATTGTAAAACTTACTGTTCAATACTCTGCTTCTTTAAGGAAAATTCATTGAATAATAATCGTGTTCACATAATAGAAAATCAAAAGAACTAAGGCTTATTTGTTACCCGTCACGTATAATGTGCGTAGAATTACAACGCGTGGCTAATTCTATTTTAGAAACCCAGTTTTGATGGTCGACTTTATCTTCTACTTGACAACCCTAGGAAGGCGAGAAAAGAAGCTAACAGCAATGTTTCACGAATTTACTGGTTTTTTCATTGCTGCAAGAAAGAAGGAACTGGTACTTAGGCAAAACTGTTACACTCAAATTGTCTTTACTATTAAAGACTTTATCTCACAATATTTCTGAGCTTTAAATTAAGTTTATTTGCATCCAATGATATATTCATCGAATAAGTGCAATGTAAACATATTTCTCATGCTAAGGCCTGGTTTAGATAATAATAAATGTCGCATATGTTGAGACCAATTGTGATGATAGAAAAATGCCTATAAATACACTGCTCCCTCTTCAAACGTCACTTTTCTTAGCGAATACCTATCTTATGTATCAGTTGAATTTACTAACTATCGTTTTTATCGCATTTTCCCTCTCAAGTACGTCTCAAGAACGTAAAAACGGCTTCAGTCACTCATTTTTTCTTCCGTGTCGTTTGAATTTCCTCCCTTGAGCGGCCGACTATTTGTCTCACCAGTTGTTGTTGGTCCTCGGCATCTTCCGTAATGCCGAGTAATATCGAAAATGTTAAAAAAGAGCGACAAAATTTATCCAATTAAGTAGGGTAGGTAAACCAATCAATGTGTAAAGAAGAGGCTTTTTAATTAAAACAACCGTTCGTTGATTGGTAGGTGAGGTAAGTCTGGAACAAAGGACTACTCGAATGAATTGTCATAAGTGTGAACACCAGTAATGGCGAGCTTCCAAGGCGGTAACTGATGGTTTTTCTTTTTGTGTGTTATGTCTCGTCTCAGTGTTTTTGTCACATTTACATTTACCTTGTTTGCCTTTGTCTACAGGTAGATAAAAATTTAAATATCTGTGAAAATTTTGATAGGACCTTTTCTTATTTACCTATTCTTAAAAATACCCATTTAGCTTATTTACAGCGTCTTATTTCCGGAAAAATATCAGACTTTAAAGGCAAAATATGGATGTATAGATTAATTATATATACATATTATTTATATTTTTATACTATAATACTACTGATAATAAAATACTTAAGCATATGGGTAACCTCTCTTGAGCAACAAACCTCTCTTAAGCAACCTATTTCTCTTTATGTGCTCGATATTGCTTAAGAGATGGAACAATGAAATAAGATTAGGATCAACCCTATATGCCACTAATATGCCACTTCGTGGAATCATAAGTATTCCTCTACATCCCTTCTGTGAGATGGAACACCACCGTATGAGACTATGCATGTGTACATTGAAGCGCCTGTGTGTTTTACATGTATACGAACTATGTTTTTCAGGTATTTACAACAACCGCCAAAAAAGTATATTCTTAGCGGCAGGAAATTCTTGACAATATTGAATGAATCTTGAAGTATGAAACCGCAAAATATATTTTTGTGTTATTGTTGAACAAAGAACACAACAAGGAATATAAACATGGGTTATGAAAACAAAAAAAGAAATTAGAAAGAAATAAGAAATGAGAATATCTAGATTAAATAAAACAGAAACACACTTGATTGCAGTTAAACGGCCCACATCATTGTACATGCATAACAGACCTAATTAATTGTACACACCAACAATCCTAAATCATGTCCCCACCCCCCCCTCACCCCTCAAGACCCAAGAAACTCTACAGAACTTCCGAACTATCATTTGTTGGATTTTATCATGATATATTTTTTTTCAATCTGGACCTTGTTCATGTACCCATTCTGAAGTGATGGGCAAACCGAGTGTCTAAAAGTAGCATTCTTTAAAAATCTCACTAGACATCCTAACATACAAAAGGTTTTAGTTCAAAAAAGGTTTTCGAAGCTCCGCTTGTTATTTTCTGACACAATATTGTCGCGAAAAAGTTCTTTAAAAACATGACAAAAGGTAATATCTTTAGTTTAATAGATGATGTTGCATATAGGGAACATCAAGTCACCTCGCTGGCCATTACGTAGCTCTCATTAGATCACGTGTTTCCACCAAAACAACCATAATAGTTTAATAAGAAAAGGTCCTATCAAAATTTTCACAGATATGTAAATTTTATTTACCAGTAGACAAAGGAAAACAATGTAAATGTAAAGGTGACAAAAACACAGAGACGAGACTTAATACACATAAAGAAAAAAAAACATCAGTTACCAACTTGGAACGGTCAATCGGCAAACGGGCCGACTGGGTGCTGCAGCCTCGCACTTCCTGAAGGTTTTTCTAGCAACAAACAGTGTAAAGGATTGTTACGTGTATTTCCTTTGATGGACAGTGGATTTGGTTCGTCAGTTCTATCTTCACATGAACAGGATGCTACAACCATTTAATCTTCTCTGGTCATTTTTTTCTTGATCCAACCAGTTAATTTCATTTACTCTCAACAATTTAAGTGGTTATTCTAATCGAAATAATACCTATCCCTCTTCTTATTATTAGTGGACATTATTTTTAATGCCGTCACTACTTTCGTCATAACGTATCAAACAAAACGACAGCGCTTGTACTTATTCAAATGGATCGGTTTTCTTTTCATTGCTTGCATTTGAGAAACCCATCAGGAAGTGCGAGGTAAGAGCTCTGTAAAACCGGTTTAAGCACCCCTTCGGTCCATATTGCCGACTAACCGTTCCAAAGCGGTAACTGTCAGGTTTCCTTTTTTTAAATGACTCATCGCGGATTTGCTCTTACGTTTTCATTTGGCTTGCAAGTGATTACATTTGTCCTAGGACAAGTTTTGTATATGTTTCAATGCTTTGTCATATAACCTATTAAGCTATAAAATCATCACTCGTGTCTGCCAGTCATCTGATATTGTGTTGACACTTATAATTTCATACCTTTTTCATGTAAATCCAGCATCTAGGCTTTCGTCTTATCCTGGTTGAATTATTAATAAATTTCCTGATTTATTGTCTTTAAAGTTTTATTATATCCTCGTAAGATGACGTTTGTCTTAAATATGATGCATGGTTTTGTGTGTTTGCCAAACAATAACTATGTATCTTGAATAACGTGAACATAACAAGATGATGACAAAATGGTTGTAACAATTGCTAATGAAGATATAATTTGTATTCAAGTTCGTGTGTTATTTGTAATGTGATTTAATTCGAATAACTTTACAGAAACTTTTGCCCTATGGCCAGGACAAACGGCGACGTCTCGACTTCTTGGACATCCTCTTGACTGCCAAAGATGAAAACGGCAATGGTTTGACGGATGAGGAAGTACAGAACGAAGTGGATACTTTTGTTTTCGAAGGTTTAGTTAAACATAGCACAGTCGACGAAAGCTTTCACTTACTTGTTAATGAATACGTCATTTTTTCCATTTAGCAAAGATAAAGATAAAGATAAAAATACATCGACAATAAACGTTTAAATCTTCTAGAAATTTGCAATTTGTCTTTATTTCTACGAATCAGAAACGTACATAAATAAATGGAAGAAAAATGTACTATTATAATGCATGCATTATAATTAGACATTGCTACAATACAACACAAAAAACACACTAAAACAACAACACCCGGTTAAATCAAAATCGCGGCATATTGTAGCCTTAAAAATTAAAAGCATACATTCGTCAAGAAAACATAAAAAATGCAGATGTGTATGAAACATTAATAAATAATTAAAATTGATTGAAACATTGATATGATTTAAGTACAATCACATAAACAGTTAAAGACAGTCACACACTTTTATGATGCAATAAAAAATGCATATCTTGTTATGATAATACATTATAACAGATTATTGCTTTATAACATTAGTTTTGCAAAAATAATTAGACAAGCTTTTTAAGCCGAGCGCAGATTGTATCGTGTGTTTATTCTTCGATGCAATCTAGAATTTATGGGATTAGATAGAATATTTGTCTACTTTAATTGTTTTATAATATTCCAGAAAATTTGAAATTTATTTCAGGAAACGTCTTTATTAAGAATGATAATAAATGTTTATAAGAACTATTTTAGGACACGACACGACATCCTCTGCATTAAGTTGGGCCGCTTACAGTTTCGGTAAATATCCCGAGATGCAAGAACAAGTCTACCGAGAGGTATCGGATCTATTGGGTGAAAGGGAAAACCTGACTGGGTAAGTATTAATAAGAATAAATTAGACAATAAATAAAAAAAATAATAAACACAATTTTCATACACTTATTTACGAGAAACAAGATTATAAGTAGACGTGTATTTGACACTAATACGATAACTATTTTACACGGCTTATTATGTTTTTCTTTTTCGTCCTGTTATTATTTATTATTGAAATAAATATATATAAATTCTCAAGCAGGTGTGTCGTAGTTTTAATTAAACGCATGGTTAAACGCTTTCCCCTACGTTTCATTGCCCTGACCTTCAAACCTTTGAAAGCATTTTTTCGCGAAAACCTGATTACCGATCGAAGTAGTGTTGTAAGAAAGTGAGGATGTAAAGATTAATTTGGATGTCAGACAGAGATTAACTTTTAAATGAAGTGTCTAAAGGACCAAATGATGTTGTATGCCTTATACACAACACGTCAGGAATTTATACTATAGATATTATACTTTAACTTTAATAAACGCAGTCCCACAGAAAAATATGCCCATCCCCGGCCAAGCCAAACGTCTTACTGACAAAATACTGTATGTGTTGTTATCTGGAAATTTTACCATTGAAAGCATCTTTGATATTAATTCGTGCCAAGCTTGCTGAAGTATTTGCAAGTAATTTGAGGTTGGGCGTTTAATAAGCACAATACGGTTTATCGTGTAATCTGGAATATCTGAAAAGTCATTGTCATATTTGTTAGGACAATGCGTAAGCATTTGTAAGTTAGACAGCTACGTCGAATAAAAAGGGCTTTTTACTAATGCTGATATAGTTTTATCTGTTTCTGTTGCTTTATCGTAGTTGTGACAAGCATTAAACAAAAGTACGTCTTTGTTGCTGTTATCTAACTGTCGTGTGTACAATAATATGAATATACAATGTACTAATTTAGCCTTAGCGAATTTTCAAAAGGACAGATGGATAACATACAAATTATCCCAATGGAAGCTTGAATCAATGTTCTGGTGATAAAAATATACGACAAAAGTTTTTATATATAACAATATATAGGTATATAAAAAAGGTCCTGCCAAAATTTTCACGGATATTTAAATCTAATCAAGTTCTAGACAAAGGCAAGCAGGATAAATGGAAATATGACAAATACATAGAGACGACACATAAAAACAAAAAGAAAAAGTTACCGCCTTTGAAAGGTCAGTCGGCAAAGGACGGACTGGGGTGCCTAAACCTGGTTTGTGGAGCGCTCCAATCTCGCACTTACTGAAGGTTTTTTTCTATCAAACAAACAGTGTAAATAGGAATTCCCGTCAAAGTGAAACAATTAACGGTAAGCACCTGTATCGGGAGTTAAAACAGACACGATTAATGTCGTAATCTATATGTTTTGCTAGTAATAATTTAAAGAAAGTCAAATGATGTCTTGGCAAATACGTCGACATTATGGATATCAATGACCAAATAGGTTCCATCTCTTTGTAGGGACGATCTCTCCAAGCTGCCCTGCTTGACACAGTTTATCAGGGAGACGATGCGGTTCTACTCACCTGTACCCCTGATTTCCCGCCAACATGACCGACCTGTAGTCGTGGATGGTATTGAGATTCCCATCGGACCAAGGATAGATTTACCCATCTCAGCCATACATCACAATCCGCAAGTCTGGAAGGACCATGATGTAGGTTAAGCTAACCTAGACTTAACATTTAGACAATTATCTTATCACAAAAAATGTCAGACGTAATTAACCTAACAAATTAGTTTCACGGAACAATAATTACAAGCAAAAACAATCAATATCAACGCTCCTTCTTTGCCATGAAATATCGGATTCGCTCTTTTGAATTTCAAATAAGAACAGTTAATGGTTTTGCATTTTCTGTTTCCTTTCTTAATCTTTTCTACACCTCAATGCTTACCAAATTACAATACAGTACACAATGAGCACATATTTACTACAGGTGTTTCGTCCGGACAGATTTGACAAGGGCTATCGGGATGATCATGATGTGTATGGCTTTGTTCCCTTCTCTGCAGGAGTAAGGTATTTCAAAGAAGTGAATTATTATTATTATTTGTTGAAAATAATTATTAATGTTTGTTAATAATATTGAGTGATATTTGTTAGAAATACTATGCGATGTTTGTTTATATGCATTATCACAGTTGTTGATATTTGACTTCTGATCTTTTTTGTTTAACCTTACCTTTACTTCAAAACGATCATTGACCTAACCAAATTGTCTTTTTCAAACAATTTTATTTCCAACTGCCTTAAAAATATATCAATGAAATTATTCAATCGTTTGGAAATGTACCTTTGATGCTGCTTTCAGAAATTGCATAGGCCAAGTTTTTGCGATGAATGAATTGAAGATATTTCTTGCTAAACTCGTCAAAAGGTAAGAATACATCATCCATCTGTTAAATATCAAAACTGCCATTTTCGCAACTGTTACAGCCTATTCTGTTGATGTTTTGATGCATAACTTGAAAGTCGGAGTACTACAGCTTTTGAATAGCATAAATTATAAAAGGCAAATTAACAATTTTTTATAAATATATATTGTTATATTAAAAGTCCAGCAACTTGCTTGAACAGCAACAAAATTAAAGTAATATTATTAATAATAAAAATATAATAAATAAATAAATAAATAAACAAAGATAATGGTTTGTGTTTCTGTTTACAACAGGTTTCTGATAAGTCTTGACCATACGAAGCCTACCGACACATACCCGGCCGTCATTACCAGATCTACGAATGGAATCTGGGTGCATCTGAAAGAGAGGGGTGGTAATTAAACGTGACAATTGTTATCACGACTATTCCTGTTATGACTTGAACATTATTGCACATTTAAGCATGTACTAATTTACCAGTTGTTATGTTTTTTTCAGAAGGTATATTCGTGTTAGTAATTTTGCGCTCCAATTTTGCAGTATGACAGTATAATATCTACTCGGATCCTGTCATATCTGTTACAATACATGTAGTTAGAATCTTCTATCATAAAAAGTTATATCGATTAATCAGTTTTTTGTGTGTCTTATTGTGACTGTTAATCTAAGAAGTAGTTTATTGGAAACGAATTTAAACTGCTACGTCAAAAACATACCTAAATCAAATAATCAATTAGCGTAATTGTTAAAGCTTTAACCCAGTTTGTCTATAATTTATCTTAATACCATGGAGAATTGTTTATAAAAGATTTACGCTTTACTAGATAATTGAACCTTTTTTGCTGATCAGTTGTCACTCTCGTAAAAATAAATAATTATAATCACTCTTTTTAACAGAACATTTATTGCTATCTCTTTAACTCAAAAGCGTAACGTTACATGTATATGTAACTGTATTTACGTCATACATTCAAATTTCACTAAGGACAGGAGTTAATAAATATGTTCGCCAACTTTTTCCACTAGAGGATGTTAACATATTGTGGAAACCCTTGTTTACAGTAAGCATAAATTAGATAGATATTATATATCACAGTTTAATATTTCCGTTTGACGCTTTTTTCTGCCCGGAATATGTGCAAAGCATAAGTAGTGCCGCCGCGAAGACGCGAAGCGTCTATATGTAATCGTTTATAGAACAAAGACTCTGGATGGCACAATGTTGTTCTATAACAAACAAACGTGTGGGTCTTTCATGCATTAAAACTACGATTATTTGTAAAGTTTGGTTAATATAAAAAATTAAGACTTTTGTTTAAAACATAGTAACATCTTTGTTTGTTACTTGAAATAGTTCATGTACTATATGTGTATGCATGATTTGTTTAAATAACTTTTGATACAACGGTGTTTAATATTCTGTTCTTTTTTGTTCACTTCTTCCATTGCGTCCAAAGCCAATTCGTTAATCTAGTTTGGACGATTATTCTATGTTTTTCTTTTTTTGTATTCTAGCGTAGTTTTGACGTAGTTTCTAGAGGGAATAAAACATTGTAATCATTTAGTTTTAGTTTTTGTTTGGTTGAATCGTTACAAATAGAACTGTTTTAGACCTTTTAAATAGCAAGAATATTTCCCTTTAGTTACTCTGTTCCCTTTTTGAAGCGGGAAACTTTGTTTCATAGAGAGACAATACGTTCATGTTAATTGTGTTTTTTTATAATAAATAACTATTTGTCATAAATCTAATAAACTTCCAACCATGATTTACACTAATTATGGAGTAACCATTATGCAAATTAAGACTGTGTTGAGGTCAATCTATAGTTTTAACCACCTGGGTAATGTGATATTGATATTGACGGGACGCAGTCTCAATAAAAAGATATGCTTTCAAGACTGTAAGAGGGAAATAAAATCCAATACTGTATTTTCGCGTAAGAAATTTTCGCCATGAGTCCAAATTTTAAGATATATATCCTTTTCAGGGAACTAGATGACTTTGAATGTTTTAAAACGATCAAATGGAAATGTTAATACTTGTTTAACTCCTGGTACTATTGATGTCTGAACCGTTTCAACTGATGTTGTTTGCGGTAAGAAGTAGATAACACATAACATTATGGTGTAGAACTACATAAATTATCTAACTCACTGACTAAGCAACAACAAATATGGTGTTTTCAGGTAGAAAGACAATATTTTTGTAAAAAATCTCATTTTAATGGCTTCAACTACTGACAAATTCAACAAGTCTGAAATAAGCATACGAGGAAAGCATAAGGCATTATATTTTTCTTAATATATCAGACATTCCGATGCAGTTTCCTATGCCATTTATTCTTAAATACTAATTTAACATAGCTTAAATATTAATTTTACATAGTACATTCCAACTTCTTTAGCATCTATCTGACACAGAAAACAATATAAATGCATAAATCTTTGTTTCGTTCTCGCACCTATTTACCCTGGTTGAAATACTATCCACGAGTGTTAAAGGTCATACAGGTTCAAATTGTATGCGCCTCCGACTTTCAGCATTCATCTCTCAGGACGTTGTCGCAAGCGAAATCACCCAAAAAGGAAATCATAGAATAAAGAGAAACTTCTGTCTTCTCTTGTCCTTGAAACATTTGCTCCTAGAAATGATTGCAGACCATCTCTGTATCGCATTAGCTCTAATGAGAACAATTTAAGCGTAAACTAATCAATAAACGGATTTTTGCCTGTGTATTTCTAGGCGGCAACAGACCAAGAACATAATAATTTATTTCTTTATTTCTTAACCTTGATTATGAATTTTATTAAGATAAATGATTAAATACGAAGTTGTGCTTGTATGTAACAATGAATTTTATACTGTTTTAATCTATATTATTAAGAATTTTTTAACAGACTGTACAGGTATATTTCGCATAAACACAATATAAATGTATATGTTATAAATGTTTATTTTAATGCATGCATTTGTAATTAAGGAAGTTGTATGTAATTTATTTTTGGTGGTGATAACGTAATGTAATAAGCGGGGCTGTCAATACATTAATCGTAGCGAAGATGTTTCTATGCAACAACAGGGCTTAGTAATTGCAGTACCTCACAGTTTTCCCTTTTCCCAACAAACCTTTGCTGACATCATAATGTGAACTACGTATGGCATACTTTGATTTGCTTGTAACAAATATATCCTTATAACATGTTTAAGCTTTAGACGGTATATCGTTTATTTAGCCTATTAAATAAAAAAACAACAACATTGAAACAGCCTTGCCTTTCTTGCGAAATAAAGCCTCGTTTGACTAAAATTTCAAATAATTTCACAACCAGAAGTTACCAGTTTTGATATTGTAATATTAAGAAAATGATATTGCAAATAACAAGTTATAGCACTGGTGATGTACATACCGGAAGTCTTAAACCTATTGCTTTACTGTCGAAATACAAGCAGTTTCCTCGTGTATTATGAAAATTTAAAACGAATGTTATCATTGCAGAAATGATAAACAAACACTATGACACATTTACGTTTGCAACATTCAGACAAAAAAAAGAACAGTGAGCATGACTGAGATCATTATCAAAGTTAAGTTGTTTTATAGTCGCACCGAAATTTAAATAACCTAAGAAAAATAATATTAATACAGGTCCAATCGGTGTTATTTTAAAAGTGTTATTCTTATGAGTGAAAATATTTGACCTAGTATGCCTGGCATAGAAGAATTAATGGAAAGTGTAACGCAAATTAAAGTCCATACACTCGGTTCCGTCGACAGTCTGCAATAGTCAGATAATTGCACAGGTTGCCCATAGTTAGGATGCCTGTTTCATTTATTTTCAGTATTTTTTTGCATTATTTTTATTTTACTTATGATTTAATGTTTAGATGTTTGCTAAGTGTAAACTGTTTGTGATGGATAACACACAATGTAATTTGTTCCATAGGCATGTTATGTTAGTTGTTCCATAGATCAGTAATTATTGTTTAGAATATTATAAGCATTTTTATGATAAATTTCAGGTTGAAACTTGCAATAATATTTAAGTCTAGCATAAGAGGGTCGTTCATTTTATACAAATTTGCAAAATATGTCAATACTTAAAGAAAACTGTACAAATATATTGGCAACGTTTTTTAATTCTCCGCAAGAAAAACACGGGATATCTAGTCTGTGTTTGCATAGAGGCACGGTACGTTTCAGGATACTATTTTACGAGAAAACAGGTTAAATTATTTTAAATGTGATGTTATAAAAAAATTTGGATCTGTTTTCATAATTAACCTTCACCAGAAAAAATGCCTTAATTTCAAAAACGGGAAATAGATATAATAAAAGTAAACAAGATATTAATTTTAAATAATGGTTATTGTTGAGCTGCTTTATATTACCTTGAATGGTTTTTAATCAGGCATGTTTTGTTTTATGCTTTAACAGTCTAATATGAAAAAGAGGTATACATGTAGGTACAGTTCAATAGCTAATCTCATCTCTATTTACAACGTATACTGAGCTATTTGTACTATGTGAAAAGCCTGAACACTTTTGCATGCCCATGCAAAATAAGACATGCGTAGTTAGTCAACCATGTAACCAATATAAGCCAACCATGTAACCAATACAAGACAACCATAGGCAGGCATTTTAAATTGTATGGAAATAAAACTTAAGAGTCACAAAGTCGATGATTTACGATTACGATCGTAAATAATTGTGTGAGATTTTTATGCTTGACCTCTGTTTTGCTTTCGATTATTGCAAACCTTTTCCCCAAAATCTCATGAGGAAATATCGTCAAAACAGAGAACTATTCCAAAGTCTGACATACCAAGACGGTACTCGCATATGTGAAATAAATCACTGACAAAATGACTTGACAGCATGATATGGAATGTTCTTCTTTGGTCAAACCAAAAAGCAGACATGAAATATGTCTCAAAAAGTTGTTTGGCATTTGCTTAGAGGAGTTGATTTTCATAGGACTTATTAATGGACAACAATGTAAACTAAACAGATATAATGAAATAAATCTTTCATTATAACTATATAGGGTTCAAATTATTGTGTGTGGATAGAAAAGATAGAGACAGAAAGGGAGAATAGTAAGGATAGTGTTTGTAAGGACAGAACATATATGCGCTTCAATTAAAGAAATAAAGGAGGCCGTTATTTGTGTGATTCTTTTTCATCCACAAATCCACATTTTCTTAGAATTGGTGTACTACTGTGTGCCATTAATGGTGTAAATTAAATAAGCTTATTTCAAACAAATTTTATTTTATTTGTTGTGTTGTCCAAATGTACAGTTCTTGATGTCTGCCAACTTATCTTGCTTTAGTTAGATTTGTAATCGTAAACTACTCGTTCGTCTACGTTTATTGTGTCGTTAAACACAATACGGGCGTACAAATCTGCGTTTTATCTAAATCTAACTACTCTGACAGGAAATGTTTATTAGTACAAAATACTAGAAAATTTGGGCTTAATTGAATCCATATAACTTTGATATTGCAGAGTAATTACTGACATAGAGATAAGATAAACAACCCGATATGTTGACATCGTAAGATTTTCTTCAAAAATAACAGATGTATAATTACTTCCTACGTCTTAAGGCTCAAAGGTGGTATCTGACAGTTTGCCTATATCAAATACATATAACAATATCGAACCACTGCCTTGGGGAATTGGGCATTATGTTGAAACAATTTAGTCTTAAAAGACACGATTTCGAACACAAACTGAAGGAAGGAGAACTAATCGCGAAAGAAAGCACGCTGAGGGGGAGGCGGAGAACGGGAAAAAAGCGCGAGAGCGGGGGCGGCGAAAAGAAAAACAGAGCGACGGCGGAGCGGAGAACCCGGCGGACAAGAGAAGGAGGAGAGAGAGATAGAGAGAGAGAGAGAGAGAGAGAGAGAGAGAGAGAGAGAGAGAGAGAGAGAGAAGAGAGAAGAGAGAGAGAGAGAGACAGAGACACACACACACACACACACACAGATATATATATATATATATATATTATATATATATATATATATATATATATATATATATATATATAGTGTATATATATATATATAGTATATATATAGATATTATATATATATATATATATATATATATATATATATATATATATATATATATATATATATCTTATTAGTAATTGGTCACGAGGGGTTCTAAATTTAAGAATAGCTGTATCTGCAACGTGGCTCGCATAGGAAATACAGGTTTGCAATTACGAGTGGTGCTTTATGCTTCACAGTTCACAGAGATCTAGAACATCAATTAACAGCATTTTATAGAAATTTCAGGCGACAACGACTCATTTGTTTATTAGAAAGAAAGAAAAGATATTTTGGTCCAAACTGTCAGATACTACCCTTAACACTTTAAAGAAATATTTGATGCAGCAGCTCTTGTTGACATATTTTCATCTTGGCTTTTATATATTTAACTGTTTAACAACTGAAATTGTGTTCTCGTTTACTTTATCGTCACAATTAAGAAAGCAACAGTTATATTGCTGACAAACTAGACCCCCGTATGAACGAAATTATTTGCCAGGTATGTTTAGCATAGAAAAACCAAGTGTCGAAGTGTAACGGGATGGGGCATAATGTCGATTAACAGAGATAATAATTTTTCACAATATCTTATTGAAGTCAGCGTCTTTTTAGTTGTTACTGTCTCTCTATACAAAAAGGAACAAGAATAAATATAGTTTTGCTTTATTAACAAAATGTGTATTGTAGATTTTGTTTATAGATTAAAGTTTTGTACTGATTTATCTTAATACAAAAAAACTCATATGTGTTTAATATGTTATAATTCTACCATTTTTATTATAAGATTGGTTATTTTGTTTGATTCGTAATATAATTAAATTTCTTAATGTTTTGTAGTATCATTTGTGGTAATGTGTTTTTTCCTCCTCAAACATGATCATTTTTTATTACATGGTGTCATTTAAAGTGTTAAGGAGCTCTTGAAAATTGCATACTTTTGGCCTTTAGATAATATTGATAAATAGGTACTAACATTTATAGTATATTAATCAGTTAATTTTTGTTAAACATTATTTTTTATGTTTGTGTAAGAGAGGTTATCTTGATTTAACTGTGGTGCGAATATGTTAAATAGTTAGAAAACAAATCTACTTGAATCAAAACTGTCCAATAACAAACGTTTTGTTAGAGATCTGTTATGACGACATCAGAAAAAAAGAAAGAAAGATATATATATATATATATATATATATATATATATATATATATATATATATATATATATATATATATATATATATATATATATATATATATATATATATATATATATTACTTCCTGAATAATACATTACACCGAATAATCTATCGTTCCAGAAAAGTACAATAAATTTTACTTGTCTCACATTATGGCTTCTAGTTAATTCGTAGGCATTGAATCATTGTCTATGATCTGTAATACTTCCTCCTGTGGTTTTGTCATGGTGGCCCTAAGGACTTAAGTTCCTTAATATACCACAAAAAATCATCATCCCGATCTCGTCAACTTCTGTTTATCATAATCGCGATTAATATTCATTTTCTTTCTGGAAGAAAATAAAAAAAAAAAAACAATTAAAACGCAGACACGATCATTGTTCTTTAGAAATGAAACTAATATAACTTGTTGACAGTTTGGCGTGTATTGTACTTTAAGTAATATTTTATTGCCTCCAATCACGATCATTGTTCTTTAGAACTGAAACTAATATAACTTGTTGACAGTTTGGAGTGTATTGTACTTTAAGTCATCTTACATTGCCTCCCATCCTTCTAGTACAACATAAGTCGACATCTGTGATGATCATCACAATAATATATGTGTTTAATGAAATCATACCAAATTTAAATATTTTGACTAAAGTCATTAAAAACAAACGATTTGCTAGCAATTATAAAATTTTGAAAATGTGTTTTGAGCAAAATAATTGGTATCTGCCGCTCTGTACATCAGCTATTTATTTACAACTATTTAAGAGTTTTCAGTATGTATGCTTTCAGAAAATTAAGAAAAACATATGTTAAGGGCATGTTTGCACAAATATCAACTACCTCAACAACAGGTTTAAGCCTTGTTCAATAATTTTATTTTGTTTTTTTTTCGGATAAATTTTATTAAGCTTTTAAAACTATTGTGTTCAACACTATTGTTAACTTTTTAATTAAACATAGTTGTTTTTTACCTATCCTTTAACATTAGTTGCGCACACTCTGTTAGTGATTTTTTTTAAATGGTTACAAATATGTTGTGTCTATTATTCTTAGCCTTCTTAAACGATAAATGACAAAAGCGGCTCCCCTATACGCCATTTAAAACAATAAACATCTTATCAACAGGTCGGCCACATTCCATATTCCATTAGGTATGCAGTTCCTAGCGCCAAAGAAACAGGACTCTACAATCAAAATGAACCAGTTTATGTGATTTCATTGTCGCGGCGTCTATATGTAATTGTTCTTGAAAAAGTGCTTTGAATGGAGCTATGTTGTTATTAAAAAAAGTGGCGCGGCTCTTTCAAACATTGAATTTTGGTATATACTTTGGTGAATAATATCAAAATTAAATTAGATTGTAGTTTGAAATGTTGTTACATCACTACCTGTCACTTGAAATTGTTACTGTCCCATATGTGTATTTGTGATCTGTTTAGTTTAAATTGTATTTGCTGTACTCTGTACAAGTCAAATGTTATGCTCTAATCTACTGTTTGTATTCGGACCTTTTCCATGCATCCAAAGACAATTCGTTACTGCATACAATTTTAAAGCATGACAACGCAATTGATGCCATTGTAAAATCATTAAATAGCATCAAGGATTTGCTAAATAAAATTGATGCAGAGTCTGTTAGTGAAAACAGAAAGAATTATATTGGGTCCTGTTTACACACAAACTATTTATCCAGAAGCAATTACCTCTGAATTCGCGTTTCTCCATTGTTGTATGTGTTATAATATAAAATACTACATTGAAAAACAAGTTTAAGGTTATTTCACCACTGTTATTGCCGTGAAGCTAAGACAATTTCAGATGTTTGCATCATGCCGCTCTTGACTTTTTGAAATCAATCAAGGTCTAGCACGCTAGTTATTTGAGCATACAGTGTAAGGTCAATAATATAATATAACAAAGTGTTAAATCTATCATGAACATTGTCTTGCGACAACTTCATTAATAAATCTAGCGAATGTCGTAAAAATGATCTTGAAAAAAAGTTATTCCGCAACTATTATTTTTAAAAGTAAAACGAAATTATTTAATATGACTAGATGGCTTGTCTACTTCCTTTTCAGACAACTTAATAATAACTCAACACCTAACATAAATTTTTTGTCATCGAAGCAAGGCAGAAAAGGACAGATGTTTGGCAGTAGGAAATATAACAAGAAAATGGAATAATGAATATAAGCACTTATTCATTAAAACAAGACATTGACAAATATTCCATATGTCCGATTGACCGTTCCACTCTTAATATATTATGTTTCCCTTTCCTGTTTTCATAATAAATGTTTGAAGTATAATTTTTCAGTTTCATTAAAAGTTCATTCTAAGTAACCTGACATATTTAAATGATACGTGTTAGCAGGTTGCACGTTTTATGAAGCAAATCAATATTCGTCCAATT